>MCJB01039596.1:161716-259247 GCA_002018475.1 Nicotiana obtusifolia | reverse complement strand
GGGGAGTTTGGTAGAAAGCCTAGAATTTGACCACGAAATTGGACATGGAATTAGAAATAAATTATATATTTGAGCTCGTGGTGTTAGGAGTAAAGTTTATCTTCGAAAATTTTCGTAATCCGGGCGCGCGAGCATGAGGGTTGACTTTGTTGGATTTGAGCGAAGCTGGGAATCATTATAAATTGTTAAGTTATACGTATTGGGAATCATTAAAAATTGTTAAATTATACGTATTGGGGCATATTTTGATTGATTTGCGCATTGTTTGACTAGTTTTGAAGAGACGGCCATCAGGTTGAGGTGTTTGAGTAGCGTTGGAGTCGGTTATGGAACTTCGGAGCGAGTTAAGTCTCTTGTCTAACTCTTTGAGGGGGAAACTATCCCTAGGTGATGTATTTGTTATGTGCTACTAGTTGCGGGGGGTTACGTACGCACGAGGTGATGAGAGTCCGTACATAGCTAGATTCATTTTATGTCTGGGTAGACTTAGGTTCCCGCCTTGCTATCACTGTTATATTCAGTTATCTCTTGCCTATTAAATTCCTTTATTTTATGTTGCCACTTGAGACTACACTTGTATAGAGTGATAGACTTGCTATTGTAGAGATTTGTCGGGCTTCATGATTTGCCGTGAAATAATTGTACTCCTCTTACGAATTTCTCCGCGTTATGCGTTCTCATCGAAAGGTTTCCCTTAAAATTTATAACTCACACGTCTACTCGTGAGTGGGGCCAAGTACCCGTCAAAGCTTCTTATTCTAATGGGATTCGGCCGTTTGCCTCGGCAGTATAATAGATACATCTATGGTTCGTGCTATTTGCCCCTCGGCAGTGCGCACATTATGATGGGATCGGGTCGTTCGCCTCGGCAGGACTATGTATCAGACTCTCATGGGAGTGGGCCATTCGCCTCGGCAATACAATGGATGTATCTATGGTTCGGCAATGTTATGATGGATCGTACCATACGCCTCGGTATTTCTATAAAATTCTCTTATGAAATCGTGCGTAATAATTGGCATGAAGTCAGTATATCTGTGAGTTTTCCTGATTTGAATGACACAGTTTGACAAATAAAAATTTTGTCTGAAAAAATAGAATAGTACAATACTGAAAAGGGAGAGCGTCAAGGTCTGCGGACGCCAAGCAGCTATCTCGATAGTCTCTAACAGATAAATCCCCGAATCTAGCAGCTACAGTATCCGAAAGTACCTTGCACACGAGGTGCAGGATGTAGTGTGAGTACAACCAACTCAATAAATATCGCAAATAAACAGGGCAAGGTAAGAGAAGCTTAATTTGTTGAATTCACCAGTTAATTCAGTACAACTATATCCTGTTCAACAGTATTATGGCATGTAGGGGGAAAGAAAACCAGTAAACTCATGTGCTAACAATAGAATATGCACAGACAACTCACGTATGACACGGACAACTCACGTGTCAATAATATCAATATACAAATTCGCACGGACAACTCATGTTCTAAAGTACCAATATATGGATACGCACGGACAGCTCACGTGCCAAAGTATCAGTATATGGATCCGCATGGACAACTCACATGTTGCACGGACAACTCACGTGCCAAAGTATCATGCAATAGCAACAAAGCAAGGGTTTAGGTTTATACAATGAATGAAAATAGATTCTCCTGTCCGTGGACTGGTATAAATGACATGCTAAAGTGTAGGTATGTGCAAAGTGTGCTTTCGTAATAAATCCGGAAATTTCGTCAATGAAAAAGCATTTATCAAGTTTGTTTCGGGATTTTATTCTCTGAGTAACCACATCATGGTTTAATTAGATCGCATAAATTGTTACCACATATTAATTATCGAAGCTCGAAGCTTAACAGCCATTTCTGGATTTATAGGAGTCCGAACACAATCCAAACATAAATACACAACCCCAGTGCCTGCACATGGGACTATCCCCACACATGTGCACACCCAAAAGCACGTGGCTATCACAACAATTTAGGCAACTAGTGCCTTAACCGAGATTAAATATGACACTTACCTCAAACCGTGTAATTCTTTATTCCAATATGCCTTTGCCTCGCGAATCGGCCTCCGAACACCTCGAATCTAGTCACAATTAATTCGATACAGTCAACACAAATTATAGGAATTAATTCCATATATAAATACTAATTTTCCAACAAAATCCAAAATTACACTCAAAAATTGCCAGTGGCGCCCACGTCTCTGAACCCGACAAATGTTACAAAATATGAACGCCCATTCAACCACGAGTCCAACCATATCAAATTTACCAAATTCTGACATCAATTTGACCCTCAAATCTTCAACTTAACCTTAAGGATTTTCACAAAATTTTCAACTTAAAACACCAATTAAATGCTAAAAATAGCAATAGATTCGGGTAATTTAACAAATGAGTTAAGAACACTTACCCCGTTGTTTCCCTTGAAAATCTCCCAAAAATTGCCTCTCCCAGAGCTCCGAATAGTTAAACATGGAAAATAGGACTTAAACTCTTTGCCCAACGATTCCTTCTTCGCGAACGCGGAAAATGCCTCGCGTTCGTGAAGGACAAATTTGCACAGCTGCCAAAACTTTCTTCGCGATCGTGAATGCGCCCTCCCGAACGCGATGCCTTACAAGGCTTGGCCTTCGCAAACGCGAACGCGATGCCTTACAGGGCTTGGCCTTCGCGAACGCGTCCCCCTGATCGCGAATGCGAAGCTTTAAGGTCTGGTGCCCAGCCTGCCTCGCCCTTCTACGCGAACGCGCCACCTTTCGCGATCACGATGCGCACTAACCCCCAACCCTTTGCGAACGTGGGACTCCCATCGCATATGCGAAGAAGGAAACCAGACACTAGAAATCTGCAGCTTCAGCCACCTTCTAAGTCCAAATTCTCATCCGCTAACTAGCTGAAATCCACCCGAGGCCCCCGAGACCTTAAACAAACATATCAACAAGTCCTAAATCATCATACGAACTTAGTCGAAACCTCAAATCACATCAAACAATGCTAAAACCACGAATCATACTGCAATTCAACCTTAATGAAACTAAGAAATTCCAACTTCTACATTCGATGCCGAAACCTATCAAATCAAGTTCGATTAACCTCAAATTTTGCACACAAGTCATGAATGACATAACGAACCTATGAAAATTTTCAGAACTGTATTCCGACCCCCATATCAAAAACTCAACTCCCCGGTCAACCTTCCAAACTTAAACTTCCTCGCCATTTCAAGCCTAATTTAACTACGGACTTCCAAATTATTTTCCGGACACGCTCCTAAGTCCAAATTCACCATACGGAGCTATTGGAATCATCAAAACTCTATTCCGGGATCGTTTACACATAAGTCAACATCCGGTCAACAATTTACACTTAAGCTTTAAATCTTAAAACTAAGTGTTCCAATTCATTCTGAAACCTCACCGGACCCCAACCAATTACCTCGGCAAGTCATATAACAACTGTAATGCACAAATTGAGCAGTAAATGGAGGAACGGGGCTGTAATACTCAAAACGACCGCCTGGGTCGTTACGTTCTCCCCCTCTTAAACAAACGTTCATCCTCGAACGGGTTTAGAATTATACGTGGAGCCTCAAATAGGTGTGGATATTTGCTCCACATCTCCTGCTCAATCTCTTCTCTGACTAGCTGGCCTCTCCACTATACTTTCATTGAAACTATGTTCTTTAACCTCCACTTTCGAACCTGCTGGTCCAAAATGGCCACCGGCTCCACATCATAAGTCAATTTACCATCCAAATGCATTGTACTAAAATCCAAAACATGAGACGGATCTCTGACATACTTCTGGAGCATAGATACATGAAACACTAGATGAACAACCGAGAGGCTAGGTGGCAATGCAATTTCATAAGCCACCTCTCTAATCTTCTTATGTATTTCAAAAGGCCCAATATACCTAGGACTCAACTTGCCCTTCTTCCCGAATCTCATAAACACCCTTCGTAGGTGAAACTTGGAGTAGTACCTTTCCTCCTACCATGTAAGCAACATCGCGAACCTTCCGCTCTACGTAACTCTTTTGTCTAGACTGCGCCGTGTGAAGTCGATCCTGAATCAATTTAACCTTTTCCAAAACATCATGAACTAAATCAGTACCCAATAATCTAGCCTCACCCGGTTCAAACCATCCCACTGGAGACCGACATCGTCTCCCATATAAAGCCTCATACGGAGCCATCTGAATGCTCGATTGGTAGCTGTTATTGTAAGCAAACTCTGCAAGTGGCAGAAACTGATCCCAAGAACCCCCAAAATCTGTAAAACAAGCATGTAGAATATGTTCCAGTATCTGAATAGTGCGCTCGGACTGTCCGTCTGTCTAAGGGTGAAATGCTGTACTCAACTGAACTTGTGTACCTAATTCTCACTGCACTGCTCTCCAAAACTGTGATGTAAATTGCGTGCCCCGATCTGAAATGATGGATACTGGCACACCGTGTAGGCAAACAATCTCGCGGATATACATCTCAGCCAACCACTCTGAAGAATAAGTAGTACCGATTGGAATAAAATGCGTGGACTTGGTCAACCGATCAACAATCACCCAAATAGCATCGAACTTCCTCAAAGTCCGTGGGAGTCCAACTACAAAGTCCATGGTGATACGCTCCCACTTCCACTCCGGAATTTCAAGTCTCTGAAGCAATCCGCCCGGTCTCTGATGCTTGTACTTTACCTGCTGATAATTTAAACACGGAGCTACAAACCCCACTATATCTTTCTTCATTTTTCTCCACCAATAGTGCTGCCTCAAGTCTTCGTACATATTAGGGGCACCCAAATGAATGGAATACCGCGAACTGTGGGCTTCTTCAAGAATCAACTCACGTAGTCCATCTACATTTGGTACACAAATCCGACTCTGCATCCTTAACATCCCATCATCCCCAATAGTAACATCTTTGGCATCGCCATGCATAACTATGTCCTTCAGGACAAGCAAATGGGGATCATCATACTGGTGCTCTCTGATGCGGTCATATAAGGAAGACTAAGAAACCAGACAATCTTGAACACGATTGGGCTCAGAAACATCTAGTCTCACGAATTGATTGGCCAAGGACTAAGCATCAACCGCAAGAGGCCTCTCACCAACAAGAATGAATGCAAGGCTACCTATATGCACCACCTTTCTACTCAAGGCATAGGCCACCACATTGGTCTTCCCGGGATGATACAAAATGGTAATATCATAGTCCTTTAGCAACTCCAACCATCTTCGCTGCCTCAAATTAGATCCTTCTGTTTGAATAAGTGGTGGAGACTCCGATGATCTGTAAATACCTCACAAGACACACCATAGAGATAGTGCCTCCAAATCTTTAATGCATGAACAATGGCTGCCAACTCTAGATCATGAACAAGGTAGTTCTTTTCATGTGGCTTCAACTGGCGTGAAGCATAAGCAATCACTGTACCCTCCTACATTAAGACACACCCAATACCAATCTGAGAAGCATTACAATACACTGTATAAGGGCCTAAAGCTGAAGGTAAAGCTAGAACTGGAGCTGTGGTCAAGGCGGTCTTGAGCTTCTGAAAGCTTTCTTCACACTTATCTGACCACCTGAATGGAGCACCTTTCTGGGTCAATTTAGTCAAGGGCGATGCAATAGACGAGAATCTCTCCACAAAGCGACGATAATACCTGACCAAGCCGAGAAAACTCCGAATCTCAATAGCTAAAGATGGCTTGGGCCAACTCTGAACTGCCTCTATCTTCTTCGGATCCACCTTAATTCCTTCATTGGACACTATGTGTCCCAAGAATGCCACCGAATTAAGACAGAACTCACACTTAGAGAATTTGGCATAAAGTTTCTCCTCCCGTAATCTCTGTAATACAATACTCAAGTGTTGTGCATGCTCCTTCTAGCTATGTGAGTACACCAGGATATCATCAATAAATACTACAACAAATGAATCAAGATATGGTTGGAATATACTGCTCATCAAGTGCGTAATGTTGCTGGGGCATTGGTCAGCCTAAAAGACATCACGATAAATTCATAGTGACTATAAAGGGTCCTGAATGACGTCTTTAGAATATCCGAATCCCAAATTTTTTTTACTGGTCATACCCAGATCTCAAATCAATTTTGGAGAATACCCTCGCTCCCTGAAGCTGGTCGAATAAATCATTAATACGTGGCAAAGGTTACTTGTTCTTGATCATAACTTTGTTCAACTGTCTGTAGTCAATGCACATTCGTAGTACCAACTTTCTTTTTCACAAATAACACTGGTGCACCCTAAGGCGACACACTAGGCTTAATAAACCCTTTATCAAGGAGTTCCTGAAGTTGTTCCCTCAATTCCTTCAACTCAACTGGTGCCATATGATATGGAGGAATAGAAATGGGCTGAGTGCCCGACACCAAGTCAATACCGAAATCAATATCCCTGTCAGGTGGCATACCTGGCAGGTCTGCAGGAAATACATCCTGAAAGTCCCACACTACCGGTACAGAGTCAATAGTAGGAGTGTCTGCATCAATATCTGTTAGAAAGGCCAAATATGACAAACATCGGTAAGAAATTACCTTGTTGGGAACATAATCTAGGGAACCTCTCCACTCGACCTTCGGCAATCCCTGTATCGCCAACGTCACTGTTTTTTCATGATAGTCCAGAATAGCATGACATGGAGACAACCAATCTATACCCAAGATTACATCGAAATCAACCATACTAAGCAATAAGAGATCAATTCTAGTCTCCAGTCCCCCAAAAGTTACCACACACGACCGAACACGGTCCACAATAATAGTATCGCCCACCGGCGTAGATACACGAACATGTGAAACTAAGGACTCACGGGGCATATCTAGATAACGAAAAAAATATGATGAAACATATGAATATGTGGAACCAGGTTCAAATGATATAGAAGCTTCCCTGTGGCATAGTGAGACAATACTGTGATCACTGTATCGGAAGCAACGACATCTGGCCTAGCAGGAATAGCATAGAATCGGGCTTGACCGCCACTTGATTGGCTTCCCCATCTTGGGCGACCCCTAGCTGACTGAGCCCCTCCCCTAGCTGGGTGGGTGGGTGGTAGAACTGCTGGTGCTGGTACCATCAGCCGAGAACTCTACTGTGGAATCCTACTCAACAATCTAGGGCAATCTCTCTTAATATGACCCACGTCCCCGTATTCAATACAACCCCTCCTTTGATGGAGCTGCTGGTCCTGATAACCCGAGGCACTGCCTGTAGAAACCTGAGCAGACGGGGCATGGTGAGAACTCTGCGCTGGTAGTGCATTGAATGAGGACTGTCCTGAGCGAGCATTGTAAGAAACGTGGCTATATGATGCACCATGCTGGGCTGAACGAGCCATATGAGTGGGCCTATAAGGACGATTCCTGTTGTGATAGGGCTGCCCCCATAATGAACACCACTGGGATTACCCGGACCACGAGACCTCTTGGCCTCCCTCTCCTCATGCTCCTGAATATGGACCATCTCTAGCCGCCGAACACTATCAACTACCTCGTCGAATTTAGCACCTGTTACATTCCCCAAAGTCATAACAAAACGGAACTACTGGTTGAGGCCATTAATGAACCTCCTGATTTTCTCCCTCTCATTGGGAACCAACGAAACTACATGTGAGCCAATTCTGAAAACTGCATCTCATACTGAGTCACGGACAGGTCCTCCTGATGTAAGTACTCGACCTACCTACACAGTTCCTCTCTGCGGGTCTGCGACACAAACTTCTCCAGAAATAATATGGAGAACTCATGCCATGAAAGTGGTGCTGCACCAACTGGTCTGCTCCTCTCATAAGTCTCCCACCATGTGAAGGCTGCCCCGATCATCTGAAAAGTAGTAAATAAGACCCCACTGGTCTCTAGAATACCCGTTGTACGAAGCATCTACTGGCATCTATCCAAGAAATCCTGAGCAGCCTCCGACTCAGTTCCACTGAAAGTTGGAGGATGGAGTCTCCCAAACCTCTCTAATCTCTTCTTCTCCTCGTCATCATAATCAGACCCACCTGGGCCTGAGCAACTACAACCGGATGGACTGGTAGTGCCCCCGGTATATGAAGTCCCTGCACTACCTGCTCTGGAGTACGAGTGACAAGGGTATGAGTACCTCCCTCAGCCTGAGAAGTGGCTGGTGCGGCCTGAGCCGAAACGACCTGAGCAAGTCCAGTGCAAATAGTCAATATATGTGCTGGAGCCTCCTGAAGGCTTGGAATCACAATAGACACAACTGGTGCTTGAGCTGGCCCTGCCAGCTCGACTATATTTGGAACCTGCTCCTAAGCTGGAGCAACTGGTGGTTCCACAGGTGCTGCCTCAACTGCTGTACGAGCTACACCTCAACCTCTACCATGGCCTCGGCCTCTACTACCAGCCCGACCTTTACCACGACCCTGGCCTCTACCACCGGCCCGACCTCTACCACGGCCCCGACCTCTCGTGGCCCTAATTGGTGGCATGGGTGGCTGGCCGTCCAATCCAGTACTACTTGTCCTCATCATCTGTAAGAGAATAGAATAACAAAAATTTAGTTTTCGGAATCAACAAATTCGCATGACAAAATATAAGAAAGTGAAATTTTTCCTAAGGGTTCGGCAACCTCTCGAAGATAAGTACAGACATTTCCGCACCGATCCGAAAGACTCTACTAAACCTGCTCATGACTCGTGAGACCTACGTAACCTAGGCTCTGATACTAAGTTATCACGACCCAAAATCTGCATGTCGTGATGGCGCCTATCTCAATACTAGGCAATCCAACAACCTCAATAAACCACAATTTCTTTTAAGTTTGAAAACATAATATTTAAATTTAACAGAAAATCCCATAATTATTGATACAAATACACTCCCAAAACCTAATTTCACTGAGCACATGAATCCACACGGACAATTCACACGCTGCACGGACAACTCACGTGCTAAAGTATCAATATATGAATCCGCAGGGAAAAATCACGTGCTGCACGAACAACTCACGTGCCAAAGTGTCATGCAATAGAAACAAAGCAAGGGTACATGTATATATAATTAATGAAAATAGATTCTCCTGTCCCTGGACTGGTATAAATGACATGCTAAGGTGTAGGCATGTGAAAGTGTGCTATCGTAATAAATCTGGAAACTTCATCAATGAAAAAGCATTTATCAAGTTTGTTCCGGGATTTTAACCTCCGAGTAACCACATGATGGTTTAAATAGATCACATAAATTTATACCACATATTAATTATCGAAACTCGAAGCTTAACAGTCATTTCTGGGTTTATAGGAGTCCGAACACAACCCAAACATAAAAAAACAACCCCGGTGCCTGCACATGGGACCATCCCCACACATATGCGCACCTAAAAGGACGTGGCTATCACAACAATTTAGGCAACTAGTGCCTTAACCAAGTTTAAATACGATACTTACTTCAAACCGTATAATTCTTTATTCCAATATGCTTTTGCCTCGCGAATTGGCCTCCGAACGCCTCGAATCTAATAACAATTAATTAGATATAGTCAACACAAATTATAGGAATTAATTCCATATGAAAAATACTAATTTTCCAACAAAATTTGAAATTACACTCAAAAATCGCCAGTGGGGCCCACGTCTCGGAACCCGACAAAAGTTACAAAATATGAACGTCCGTTCAACTACAAGTCCAACCATACCAAATTTACCAAATTCGGACATCAATTCGACCCTCAAATCTTCAATTTAACCTTAAGGGTTTTCACAATTTTTCCAACTTAAAACATCAATTAAATGCTAAAAATAGCAATAGATTCGGGTAATTTGACAAAAATTGAGTTAAGAACACTTACCCCGTTGTTTCCCATGAAAATATCTCGAAAATCGCCTCTCCCAGAGCTCCAAACTGTTAAAAGTGGAAAATGGGAAGAAGTCCCATTTTCAGAACTTACACTCTCTGCCCAGCGATTCCTTCTTCACGAATGCGGAAAATGCCTCGTGTTCGCGAAGCACAAATTTGCAAAGCTGCCAAAACCTTCTTTGCGATCGCGAATGCTCCCTCGCGAACGCGATGTCTTACAGGGCTTGGCCTTCGTGAACGCATAAATGGGAGAACAGAGCTGTAATACTCAAAACGACCGGCCGAGTCGTTATAATTTTATTTCCTAGTTGATGCTCATGCACTTGCGACACCAGATTTTGAGGGCATCATTGTAGTTCGTACACATATTATTATTCACCTGGTAAATTTCTATTTTATATTATTTAACTAATGAAAATCATGATTTTAAAATTGCTAAAATGAGTAAGTAAGTTGATAGATCGCCGTTGACTTGCTTGACGGCGGTGTTAGGTGCCATCACGACCTTTAACGGATTTTGGATCGTGACAGCTCTTCTTATGAAAATAAATTTATGTACACTACGAGTTTTACAATTACTTATATGATGAGTTTGTAAAATAATTGAATTGGATTCCTGATTAATTAATTGATTCAAAAACTTATTTTGTTAAATTGGTTAAAAAAAAAAAACTATTCATTCTCTACATAAGAGAAAATAAATTTCCTTCATTCAAATTCTTAATATTAGCTGTTCCGGATGTTTAAATGTTTAACTATAACAATATTATTATCCAACAAGAATTCTATGTTCAAAGATTAAAAACTTCGATCTAACATATCACATAGAGGATTTTAGTTATTTTTAAAATTTTAAATATTAAATAAAATTTAAACAATAAATTTTTTCAGCATAAAATCTATTAGTAGCGGGTAAAAGTATTGACCAACATATGATTGTAATAAGTTTTAAAAATTTATTTTTTTAACCACTTTATTAATGTAAAAATCTAAATCCAAAATAAAAAGTAAAAGTATTCCATATGTTTAAGTAAAATGTCAAAATAAAAAGGGATAATCTTGAGTCCTTGAGTCGTAATATTAGTTACATGCGTTTGAGCAACTTAATTGGGGTGGGAATAATCAACATAATCAAAATAAGAAAAATAATTACTAATAAGTTATGTTTTAGTTAGTTTTAAAGTCCTAAATATTAGGAACATATTAAATGACTATTCCAAGTATTAGCGAATTAATTAAATAAGTATTCTTAAATATTAGAGAAATAATTAAGTGACTATTTTATCTTGTGTAAACTTAATTTGTGAAGGGTAAAAAAAGCGAACGATAATTCGTTAAGGGCCTTCATACTTTTAATATAGTATAGATATAGATAATACAAATATTTTGAAATAAAGTTTTGAGTAAATACTCATATGTGATAGAACAAATACAAGTTTCTGATAATAATTATTGTGAATCATTGTATCGTGTATGCCGAGTTATGTAATACACGCTTTTGTAAAATAATACAATATAAATATTATGAGAAGCTTTGAGTAAATAATTATACATAAAAAATAAGTATAAGTTTATAATAATGATTAGTGTGAATCATCGTATAATGACATTTTGTCGAGGTTAAAATGATTGGATATTATCTAATCCTATGAAAATAAACAACGAAAGTTTAATTAATTATTCTCATGATCTCAAATAACATCTAAATGAAAGTTATATTCATTCTCGTGATTTACATTTATGATTTTCCCAATAAAATTGTTTCATGTCATCCCACAAGTTAAAGTAAACGTCCACATATATAATCTTTATGCATGTAGCCATAATATGTTATGTTATTAGTGGATCTCTTTGTAGCAATGAAGTAACAAAGTTAACTATAACATTAACTAATGCCATTCCTAAACACAACAAATATGTATTTAACGTTTATTACAAGATATGTCATTTACCCAAATATTAATGAAAATAAGTTTCTCAACATCAGAAAGGGTAAAGGAGGATAAATAAGTAGAGAAGAAATGTAACCTGATTTTTGTGGCATTATTTTGTTCACCTGGAAATTTAATTTTTTCTTGGCTGCACCATTTATCACGTTGATTTGGGGACAAAGAGTTCAAAATGTTGTTTTTTGTTGCTTCTCAATTCTCATAGTCAATTGTTGTTTCTCTAACAACTCGATCGGTCGTTTTGAGCTCTAGCACGTCGTTCGATATTTGAGGCCTTGAGTAGCTTCACTTCAGGTATTATGACTCATATGTGTGGTTGGAATTGAATTTCGCAAAGTTCGGGATTGATTTGGAAAGAAAAAAAAATTCTAATATTGGAAGCTTTAAGTTGGAAGAATTGATTAAGGTCTGACTTTTAAGTAAAGACATCAGAATTGGGATTTGAAGATTTCAGTAGGCTCGTATGATGATTTCGGACTTAGGCGTATGTTCGAGTTGAGTATCGAGTGGCCCGGGAGCATTTTGGTGCTTATTATGGAAGGTTGGCATTTTAAAGATTTAAGAATTTCATAAGCTTGGTTTGAAGTGGACTTTGATATTATCGATGTCCGTTTGGGGTTCCGAGCCTTGGAATAGCTTTGTTATATCGTTTATGACTCGTGTGCGAAATTTGAAGTTTTGGATTGATTTGATATGTTTCGGCACAAGATATAGAATTTGAAAATTTGAAAATTTATAAGTTTGATTCGAGGCGCGATTCATGATTTTGATGTTGTTTGACGTGGTTTAAGACTTCGACTAAGTTCGCATTATATTTTGGGTTGTGTTGGTATGTTTAGACGGGGTCCCGGGGGCCTCGGGTGCGAATCAGATTGGAAACAGATCGAGTTTGGGTTTGGGGGAAATGCTGAAGCAGCTGGTATTTGGTGTAATCGCACCTGCGTGGCCGCAGAAGCGACATTTGGACTGAGTAAGGATGGCCGCAGATGTGAGGTTATTTCCGCATCTTCGAGTCCGCAGATGCGGAATGCTCCGCAAAAGCGGAAGGGGCAAGCTGGGCGAAGGGCCGCAGAAGCGGAGAAGGCACCGCATAAGCGGGGCTCGGCCGTTGGTGCTGGACCATAGGAGCGGTCAGGGCTTCGCAGAAGCGAGACCGCATGAGCAGATTTTATTCGCACAAGCGGACTTGGCTGGGTTAGTGGAAACCACACCTGCAATGGGAATTTCCGCAGGTGTGGAGGCGCAGAAGCAGCTACTGTTCCGCGGATGCGAAATGTTGTCGGGTCGAGTTTTTAAGAACGGGATTTGACCCTTCTTCTTTCATTTCTCACTTGGGTTGGCCGAATTTGGAGAGCCATTTTGAGGGGACTTTCAGCAAGCAACACAAAGTAAGTGATTCTCACCTATTACAAGTTAAATACATGATTTATATATGGATTAGAATATGAGAATTAGTAGAAATTTAGGATTTTGGTGGAAAACCTAGAAAATTGGTATTTTGAATTTTTTCCCGATTTTGGAAATAGAATTAGGAATACATTTTATATTTGAGTTCGTGGTTGTTGATACCCAATTTTTCTCTCATATTTTTATAAATGTCATATATGCTTTAAATATCATTCCTGCACTTTTACCAATTTACAAGAGTCATACAAGTATTTTCTATAATTTTCATAATTTTTTAAAACTTTAAAATTGATTTTCTTTCATTTAAATTAATTAAATATGTATTAATTACCCCTTTAAATTATTTTGTGATGACTTAATCATCCAAACCTATTTTTTAACTATTTACACATTTTTGCAATAATAGCCCATACTTTATGATTAATTGTGTTCATCATTTTATTTAGGGTCAAAATAACTTTTTTTATATTTTTACAACCTTCAGCTACTATTTTATAAAATATTTAGTTGCATAAATAATATGTTTTATATTTACACAGTTATTTTATTAATTTATTTCTTTTATTTCACTTGTTTTAAAAAACCAACCTAATATTGAGCCAATTTTCAGACCAAAATAAGCCCAAAAAACCTGGCCCTTTCTACAGCCTAGACCAGACGATCCTTTTAGCCCAACCCGATCGCGGCCTGTCTTATAACCCGTCCCATCTCCCTTTTAATCTTGGCCGTTGATGATCAACGGCCCCACAAACCATTTCCCCTTTTTTATCCATCAAACCCCTAACCCTAAAACCATTCTCTCATTTCGCCGCCTTTGAACCCTCTCTAGTCTCTCCCATCTCAAACCCTAATAGCCACCTCTTCAATCCTCCCCAATTCCAGTTCTAATATGGAATCTCTCTATGATTTTCCTTCCATATATGCTCGATCTCTCCGTTATTTACATGGTTTTGGTATCACATAATACTTGCTATTTTTGGCAAGTATACGGTCCTAGATCAAGTACAATCATCTCCAGACCTTTGAGATTTAGACGATATTTCGTCTATATACACTCATTACCAGGCTATATGTGTCCGTTTACCAAGATCTTCGGCCAATCTTTGATTTTCGTCGAACTAGGGTTTGAAATTTTAATTTTTCTTCTTTACTGGTTCTATTACTGATTGCATGTGATATTCTTTCCTTATTTTTGATTGATTAATTGTTTTCCACGTTTGCTTGTTCGATTTCCACCACTATATAACCCCTCCCCAATTTTCCCTTTTGACATACTTTAATCACCTTAAGAACTATTACTCTCTTACTCCTTCACTCTATATTGTTCAGAACTTTGGCTCTTGGCCGGCAGGAAACCAAGGCCATCGTAATTCGACTAATTAACCTTTCTTGGTGCGAGCACTGCACGGGGTTCATCTAAAACCTTTGGGAACTCTGACGCACTAAGACTTTGGGTTCTAATGCTCTTTGTTGACGTTTGGAGTACTGTTGAGATTGTTCTTCTTGTTTATCTATTTATCAATTGATAACTGGTAAGTTCCTTGGCCTTCACAGTTTCTTCTCTTTCGTTTGTGTTCATATTCTGTCTACTAATGCCACTAAAATTTTTGTGAATCAATATGTTCCTATGCCATCTCTGTTTGCAGCCGTATTGGCCCTGAAATTGTTTTGTGACTCTGAACTTTTCTAGCATTTGAACTTGCCTAAAATTTCCAACTACGAGATATGTCTATTACTTATGTTTAATATGAATGATTTTTTGCTCTCTTAAGCTCATTTAGCCTAATGTGTTTATATTTGAATGCTTATGTCTGATGTCTGGCATGAGTTTACTTCCCAGCCTTGTTCTAAACTCTTGTGATTAAACCAATTCATGCCCGGAATGTGTTCTAATCCCTATGGAATCATTTATATGTCGCTTGTTATCTTCTTTAATGATCATGTAATTTTTGATGTCATCACTACCTGAATCTCTAAAAATAGCATGCCATGTTTCCTATAATTCCATTGTGTGATCTGCTCGACTCTATGTTGCTAAGTGCTGCCCAAGGCTTTCTAGTGTCAATTTCAATGTTCAGCCTCTCCCTATATATGATCAATTAGCACTAGGTTTGATAATTACCTACCCTATTAACTTAAGGTTGGTACTTTCATCCATCATGAATTCTAATGTCTGTTTGTCTTGTTAGCTTAAGGTTGACATATTATTTACCTTCTATGAGTTCGTAGAAATTTGTGTTGCAGTTAGTGTCATCTTGTTAAATCTCATGATCAACTAAGTAGGTTTGCCAAATTATGCTACCAGTATGATTGTTATGCAAGGCTTTCCTGTTAGAATCTTCATAGGAAGATTGTATTCCACCTTTTTCATGTGTATGATTCTGCTTGGGCTGTCGTATGCAATTCTTTGAGTTGGTTCTATTTTGAAACAATGTTTGTAGTGGTTTGGTGGTACCTTATCTTGCCCTTGTTAATCTTGTTTCTTTGGAATTACTTGCCCGTTTGTGTTTTTGGTACCTGTCAACTTAGCATGACCCTGTATATTGGCTGAAACTATCGTTCTTTCAGTTGTGAAAATTAAGTGTTTAAATTACTCCGATGCATAGTTCTATTACCTTTATGGCTAATCTGGTATCCATTAACTTAATTGCCGACATTGTTTGGGCTTGGTATATTGGGCCTGCCTTTAGTATTTGGGGGGTTCTGGAGCGCACTGTCTGCACCTGGAGTTTGGGCCCGCTGTCCGCATGAAGTCCTAAGCATATTTGAAGGCCCAAATGTGTTATTGGGTTGTTCTTTATTTGTATTTGAGCCTGTAATCATTCAATGTGGTCTATAATAATTTTTATAACAAATGATCGGGAGATTAATGAAAGGAAGGGCCAGGGTATTCTAATATTTGCATGAAATGGTAGAAACATGTCTATAGGTTCTTTGTGTTATATTTGCTATTTCGTTCAGTATGCCTTGTTTGTCGTTCCGTTTGGTACGTTGCACACTAATAGAAAGCATACCTATAGGATGTATAACATATGCTTTGTTAACCTAGATACCATGCCTATTGAACTTCAAATAATCAATTGATCAATTGCTCTTATTGCTTTAGTGTATTGCTCATCTAGATATCATGACTCTAGAATTCTAATGTTTAATTGACTGTTTCCGTTGTTTTCACTACACTGCCCCGCCTAGATGATATGTCTACAGGAATAAAGTGTTATAAAATCAAGCCTAATTGTCAATTTGTTAGAAATCCTGCCTATAGGATGTTATCGCACGCATAAAAATATTGTTTATGAGACTAACGTTGTTAGTACTAGACTGTCAAAGCTGTCTCATTGCCTAATTATGTATTTGTTAGAAACCATGCCTATAGGACATTAACGTCTGCCTAAGGAGTTTGCTTATAAAATCAACATCAGTAATCTGGTAATTCGTATCGCTTTATTACCTCACCAACAATTAGAAATCATACCTATAGGACTTGCGATGTTTTAACCTGCCTATACGATTGCTTGTACAATGTTGGAAATCAGAATCGCCTAGATATTATGCGTACAAGATCTAACAACTCTAATGCATCTTAACTCCCCAGAATATGTACTGCCTAAACGGCCCACGTGCATTTGTTGTTTATGTGTCGAGGCTAACTTGGGCCTTTAATTGTCTTTACGTGAAGTCCTATCTATTTTGAATGTCTTCTAGTTTTATCATTTTGAGCAACCTAAGCTGAGTCTAGAACCGCCTAATAGTAGGTCTAAAGCCTCCTGGACCATAGGTATAGGACGGGTAGTGCACGCATAGGGTACGATTTAGAATTGAATTAGAGCTCCTTTAAGTAACAAATTCAACATAGTAATTGGGTAGTAGGAGATGATAGTTTGTGCCCGCTGAATAATATGAGCAACCCCTACCTTAAGGGAGTTGTGAAATATTATTTATGTTGCATGAGGTGATCCTTTAGGCTAAAAAACTTAGGACCCTCTTTCTGTATGTACTTGTTATTTACACTTAGTCATTTAACATAGATCAATGTGGTTGTATCCTTGTAATCATTAAGATTTTACCGATTCTCATGTGTTATAATAAAACTCTTCGACTTCTAAATTCCCCTTTATTTATTTGATCACCTAGCCTAATTACATAATCCACATAGTTTAATGTTCAGCCGGGACCCATAGTTGTGGACCTCGAAGAGTGCCTAACATCTTCTCTTTGAGGTAATTTGAGCCCTTACCCGATCTTTGGTGGCGTTGACTAGTCAAACAGAGTTATTTGAAAATTGGTGCCCTAACGCACCTTAAAATCGTTAGGTGGCGACTCTTCTCTTTTAAAACGTCCTTTAAAAGAGTTGTCACACGTCGAAACCCACTTTCGCGAGAAAACGGGGCGCGACAGCATAGCGACTCTATTGGGGCATACCTAGGCTCTAACCATACCTTGACTTATGTGGATTATTTTCCTTATTTGTTTTAAAATTCTATGACATGCACATCCCTTTCCTTATTCACCTTTATCTGATTTAAATTGCTATGAAATACGTATCCCTTCCCTCATTCACCTTTATTTGTTTTAAACTGCTACGACATGCACACCCCTTTCGTTATTCACCTATATCTGATTTAAATTGCTATGACATGCGCATCCCTTCCCTTCTTCTTCTTTATTCACTATGACATTGTGACCTCTCTCCATCTCCTTAATCTTGTCTAAGACTGCTATATTATGACTCTCCCATCCCCATTTCCCCACCTGCTTCATTATGTTCTTGCATATTTTCATGAGCTAAACTGACTTCTCTCTTTTGTCTTTCCTTTCTTTTCTCTTCTTTTCATGTTCGTCATTACTATGTTATTTATTGCTTTTTCATACTTTTATCATGCAAATACTTGGTAATGTGCTATTATTCTTTGCAGACTGTATGCTCCACATCATATTCCACTCGTGCTTATTATCAACATAGCGGCGCTTGATGAGTGTCCTCGCTTTCCTGAAAATCACCCTTTCTAAATTAGAAAGGCTTATTTACGGCAGACTAGTTGATCAGCGGTGCAGTCGATAGTCCCATGCCTTTCCCTCTCAAGTTGTCCACTTGGGAGTACCAGTCTAGACCCTTCTAAAAACCCAATCCAATTTGAAATGTACATGCATCATGTTAAACCTAGTACGGGTTGAGGCGTTATTAAGGTAACAACCCGCTTAGATAAACCTTGTCCAAAGTCCAACGGGATTTCAGTAATCCCAAAGGACACTATCATGTTATGTGCATTACTTGGAGAAAATGTGCCAACATGTTGATCATTATTGCGTAAGTATTCAAATATGGAGGGGGAAGGATTAACTCTTATTTGTTTGCAGAAAATGAAGCACGAAATCCCCATGTTCGGTATGGTCCAGAATACCCCGCCTTTGCTACTTGACCGGTGGAAAGACCTTGCGCCTTATGACAAGAATCATGTTAGGAGAGTACTTGGTGACCTGCCATCTTTGCTGAACATTCAACCGAATAGGGAATTGATCGAGGCCGCTACCATATTCTAGGATGAGAAACGAGCTATTTTTTGGTTCGGAAATATAGAAATGACTCCTCTCCTAAAAGAAATAGGGGGTTTCGCCAAGTTACCATGGGACAGTCCGGGACTGCTAGTACCAGAGAATAGCACTCTCCGCGGTTTTCTGAAAATGTTGGGTTTTAAGAAGAATGATGAGCTGCTCTGTCTGAAGAAATCATACATCCCTTTGAGTTTCTTTACGAATGTTATGGGCATAGAAAGTCATATCGTCTTCATCATGATGAACTAGCCATTACTTCTTTTTGGGTGCATCACCGGGTTTATGTTTTCATTGTCTACTCCCTAGGGTTTTTGATCTTTCCAAATAAAGGAGGAAGAATTCATACTCGCTTCGCCATGATCACCGGGACCTTAATGGATGGTATCGAAGGACAAACCTATACTATCATTCCAATGATCTTAGTTGAGATGTACCGTGCTCTAGATCGGTGCAAGCGTGGGTTTGGCCACTTTGAGGGTTGCAATCTATTACTACAAGTCTGGCTACTGGAACACTTTCATAGGGGTGAGTATCGTCAACAGCTTCTACGAAGGCCACTAAATGACTACATAGCCAACCATCACCCAAAGAAAATGACGTTTATTCTAGACAAGTTTGCAAAGCCTGGAAATACTGTAAGTTGGGTGTGTTTCTTTAGTAATCTGACAGATGGCCAAGTGCATTGGATGTTTGAATGGTTCCCTAGTAGTGACTTCATCATCAGGTCAAGGGGGACTATGATGTGCCGGGTAATTTCGGCACATTTTGATACTATTTGCTTAAAGTTTAACTTGTTTTACGTGCAAATTCTATTGATACTTATGTAAGTTTAGTGTATTTGCAGTACATCGAGTGTAAGGACCCAGAAGTACCGAAAAGAGTTCAAAAGCCAACTGAAAACAAGAAAAGAAGTTAAGAGCATCGCAAATGTGAGTATGCGGTCGCAAACAGCACATGCGGATCGCATATTTCACAAACAGATCGCAAACAAGGACAGAACTCTGGGCAATTCTTCATGTCAAGAATGTGTTCGCAAATGCGACCGCAAAACAAGAATGCAAACCGCAAAATAGCAATGTGAAATCGCAAACGCAAACAGAGTTTCTAGGTGAAAATCAGAGTGAAGAATGCGATTGCATTTCGCGATCGCATAATCAACATGCGGACCGCAAACCAAAATGCGATGAAGGCAAAACTCTTGGGTTAAATCTGCGACAGTCAATGAAGATTTGCAGTCCACATTTCTGTTTTGCGACAGAAATGCGGTCTGCATTATTACAGCAAGGGCAAACCAGTCCAAAATTCGCCTCGGGTTTTGGGCCTCTATAATTAGGTTTAATAGGGTTTTGTGAGGGACAACTTGTCAGAATTGAGAGTACAAAGTACGGGCAATTAACTAGTTTGAATTTTTGGAAGCTTTTGGGATCAATTACCTTCTATTTTGTAAAATGGTGACAATTACTATTCTTTATTCTTCAATTTTCAGCATGAGTAGCTAAATTCAAACGCTGAGGTTGTGAACCCTAGATGGGTAGAATGTATATGAGATTTTGATATTGAATATGATTTCAATGGAAGATTGATATTTATTTATTTCTTGTTCTTCAAATAATTGTTTGTGGTTGCAAACATTAACAAACGCCAATAATTCTATCTTATCTTGGAAAAGTGGGATAGAATTTGGTAGAAATAAATAACAAAGACTCAAGGCTTTAAACCTTGTTTAATAAAATCTCTTAGGAATAAGTCGGTTTTAATTTGGCATTAATTGATTGTTCTTAATCACAACTCTTTTGTATTTGGAAAAATCATAAAGAGGATATATTATCCAATTATTGGGAAATATTGGATAGTAAATTAAACATCAATTGCATATCAAGAAAGTTTTCCGTTGGAAACATTCAATATTAATATCAAGAGAATTCTACTACATTAAGGGGGACACAACCTTGGTTTCTTTAATTCATATTATTCACATTCACAATATTGCAATCAGTTTTCGTTTACTCTTACATTCAATATTCCTTTTCTTGATTATAACTACTCGATAGAATTACGACTTAGTCGAGTATTACGCTAATTAGATAAACGTTTCACACCTATTCCCTGTGGGATTCGACCCCAACCTTGTTGGGTTATTATATTTGACACCGACCGCTTACACTATTCTTAAGGTGTAATTTGAGCGTATCAGACTACTTATTTGGTACTGATCGGGCTGCGAGGCATCTATCCTTACGCTCTTATAAAGGTAACGAGGCAAGCTAGAAGAAAACAAGTCATACCTCGGGTTTCTAACATGGTCCAATACAAGGTAGATGTCAAGGGAGATGTCATCCCGTTCAAGTTCGAAGCGCAACACATGTGGAACCAAAAGATCATTGTGGAAGGAGAAACTATTGAGCCAGACAGGTATCATGCCGGTCATATGTACTACTATCTATCATGGTTGGAAGACGACGTAGCTGGGGACGTCAAACCAGGAGTCAATCTGAAGGATAGGATCATAGATGAAGTGGCTGAGTCACAGGTGAAATACAAGAGGTTATGCAAAATGGTGTTCGAGTCCGAAGGTAAACATCTCGAGCAGCACAAAGTGAACATGGAGACGATAAGGGAATGGATGGAGATTGCCACTAAGTCAATAGAAAGATTGGAATACCTAGAATAAGGACTGATGGAGCTAGAAGGGAAAATGAGAAAGAGACTTTCGGATTGTCAAGGCATAGACGACGATGAAGGAGGAAAGCTGGCAAAAGCTTACTTATTGCTGGATATGCGCGATCTGGTAAACATGATTGATGGGGTCAAGAGAGCCAAGCATGGAGAAGGTCCCTCAGGTACCAAGTAGATTAGGAGATGATGTTCTTTACTGCTTTCTAGCTTAGATAAGATTTCGATGTAATAAGGCTAAATGCCATTAATAACTTTATTTTATTATTGTCGATTTAGTAAAAGATTGTTTTGGCTCATTTTCGCATTATGAAATGAAACAAACGTTGGCACCAATTTTCTCCAAGTTTATGTGTCGCTTAGGCCTACCTCAGGCACAATGAGGTCCCCAAATTAGGACGCGAACTATTACATGACTTTGTGAAACATGTTTAAATATTGCAAACGCCCTTTTATTTTACCTTACTAACTTGGTTACCTTTTGTTTTATCTTTCTTTCTGATTATTCCAATTCCCAAAAGTTCTTTCATGCAAACGGGCATCATCAACATACCACACTAGATCTAGAGGTCCTCCACCTCCTCCTCCACCTAGTGACCCGAAAAGCAAAAGCAAGGGCAAAGAGAAATGGATGATTTAAGCGGTATCCGGAAAGACAATGTTGCTGTGGCGAAAAATGTTGAAACTTCAGATGGTAGAAGTACTTAGGGGTAGAATGAGTTGGTCTTACGTTTGGAGCAGAAAATCCTGGAACTACAAGGCAAGCTTGAGCAGGTTTGAAATCTGGCAAACCTTTCTCTTACTCTCAATGTTCCCGACATCAACCAGCAAAACCCGACTACACAGAACCAAACACCACTGCAAATTACACAAAACCATAACCCACCACCCATGGCTCCAAATCCTCACGCACCACACCAGTATCATAATCCTGCACCTCCCCAGAACCTTAACCCGCCACCAGTGCCGACCCCTCAACAACACTACCATCATCCAACTCAATAGCCGCAAACCACTACTTATTACACTCCCTATAATGCACCACAACCTACTCCCGATCCCCAAAACTCGACCAACGATCACCCATATACCTAAGTTCTAGGAACTCATTAGAGCAATTTGATATACGTAGAAATCTTACCCCATACCCCACAACAAACCCTATACATACCCGAATTGACTGAGAAGGACCTGCTCATTAGAAACATGGCGGAGGAACTCAAGAAGCTCACAAGGAGAGTCCAGAGTGTTGAAGGTGGGAAAGGCGTTGAAGGTTTAAACTATGAGAACCTGTGCATTCAGCTGGATGTGGAACTGCCAGAGGGTTACAAACCTCCCAAGTTCGAAATGTTCGATGGCACTTGTGATCCAAAGGTACATCTGAGAACCTATTGCGACAAGCTTGTAGGAGTGGGTAAGAATGAACAAATCCGCATGAAACTGTTCATGCGAAGCCTTACAGGAAATTCTTTGTCTTGGTATATCAGTCAATACCCAAAGAAGTGGTTAATTGGGTAAGTATGTCATCATATTTCATAGACAGATTCAGGTTCAACACGGAAAACGCGCCAGACATTTTCTACATTCAAAACCTCAAGAAGAAGCCGACAGAAACCTTCTGCGCGTATGCTACTCGTTGGAGATCAGAGGCCGCAGAGGTAAGGCCAGCACTTGAAGAAGAACAAATGAACAAGCTCTTTGTTAGAGCACAAGATCCATAATATTATGAACGATTGATGGTCATCAAAAATCACAAGTTCTCAGACATCATCAAGCTAGGAGAGAGGATAGAAGAAGGAATCAAGAGTGGGATAGTAACTAATTTTGAGGCATTGTAGGCCACGAATAAAGATTTGCAATCAGGAGGTATCTCAAAGAAGAAAGAAGTGGGTGCCGTGATGGTAGCCCAGGGCCCAAAGTCTCCCCTCGCATACCAAACACCTCCGTCCACGTATCAACCCTCACCCTTAAAATACCAATACCCTGCCACCACCTACCATACTTATAACACTCAACCTGCATACTACCGTCCACCTTCACCTGCTCGCCAAAGCTACCCAAAGCCACGTCCAAATTTTGACCGTAGACCTCATAGACAATATACCCCAATTGCTGAACCCATACCCCAACTATATGAAAGACTGAAGGCCACTGGTTACGTCACCCCTATTCCTGCTATTGTTTTGGAAAATCCTTCCTAATGGATCAATCCTAACAAAATATGTGCTTATCATTCAGGCATAAAGGGTCATACCATTGAGGAATGCCGCACGTTAAAAGACAAGATTCAGATGCTGATCGACACTAAGGTTATACAAGCAAAGGAAGCTGTACCGAACATCCGCAATAACCCTCTCCCGTATCATAGAGGTGAGGGAATAAATGTGATTGAAACTGATGAAGAGTGGGACCAGGAATGGTCCATTTGACTCATTCGAGAGAGAGACACTCCTAAAACATCTCCGGTCACCCTCACGCCAGTTGTGGTACAAACCTAGGCGCCATTTGAAGTTGAGATACACCTTTCACTGTAATGGTAGCTCCCACACCATCTTACGAGCCTGATGCCGTCCCATGGGATTATGTTGCGGAAGCAAGAAGAAAGGAAAAAGCCAAAATGGAAGAAAGAGGCACCGTGCAAGGTATGATTAGAACTAGCAGAGTTTACACACTTGAGAATCTAGGAGGAACAAGCAACGAAGCTGTACCTAAACCGCCTGTTGTTGAGATCGGCATTGATGCTTTTTAGATAAAGATACAAGCAAGAGAATACTCTGTTGTTGACCACCTGAACAAGACCCCAGCTCAGATATCCATCTTATCACTGTTGCAAAACTCAGACACGCAAAAGAATGCTTTGATGTAGGTGTTAAGTGAAGCTTATGTACCCGCCGACATCACTAGTGGAGAGATGGCTAACGTGGTTGGACATGTGTTAGTGAGTCACATAAACACTTTCCACAAAGATGAGTTACCACCTGAAGGACTTAGTCATAGCAGGGTGTTGCACATCACAGTGCAATTTGGGACAAGTTCATTGCCAGGGTCCTGATAGATGGAGGTTCGAGCCTAAACATATGCCCACTGACCACTCTAAAAAGAATAGGTAAAGGCCTGCACGAGATACGAATCGGAAGCATGAATGTGAAGGCATTTGACGGATCTTAGAGGTCCACTATCGGGGAAATCAACCTTGATCTACAGATGGGTCTGACTTGGTTTGATGTTGAGTTTCAAGTGCTAGATATATCTGCTACTTACAACTTATTGTTGGGACGACCATGGATACATGTAGTTGGGGAAGTGGCTTCTACTCTGCATCAGGCTGTGAAGCTCGAATGGAATCATTAGGAGGTGATCATTCATGGAGACGGAAGCAACCCTATCTAAGGTTGTGGAGACATCGGGAAAAAGGTAGGTTTTGAGGTGACAACTGGGGTTGTTTGTGGCTTAAGGTGGTCATTTCTCAGGAGCTGAATCTGTTCTTTGATGGAAACCGTCTCCTTTTGTTGTTGTTGGAAGAAGTGGAAGAGTGAAAGCATATCACCGCATTGAGCAGGTGAACACAATTGAAAAAGATCGATGGTGGAGCAAGAAGATAGAAAACATATTACTGTGGACGGGATATAAACCAGGCAAAGGTCTTGGCAAAAAGCTTTAGGGGATCGCTAAACTTGTACAACCACAGTACCATGGCACGACCTTTGGACTCAGATATGAATACACCGTGCAAGAGCATCAGGATTGGATGCTGCCATGGCGCGCCCCTATTATCTGCTGGAACAACTCGTACCACCACTGCACCAGACATTTCGCCAAGTTGACATGATATGGGGAACCAAAGAAGATGAGGTTTTGGCCGGCATGAGGAACCCGTTTCTAGATGAAGAAGACATGGACTGCAGTACAATTATTGAGGAGGAGGAGGGGGATCTTACTATTCAAACAATGGAAGAAGGAGCTATTCTCAAGAACTGGACCGCCGCACCATCCCGGACTCGCCGAGTTCCTAGGTAGCCTAGCAAATTAGCATGACTCATTTTCAAATTGTTTTGAGCATTTAAGACATTTCTAGTAGTTTTTTACTAAATAATTACTCGAGACATCGAGTCGTACTTGTTGACATTTTAAAGTTTTATTAACGCATTATTGTTTTTCATATTTATTATTATTTTTCCTATATTCTTTTCAGCATAATTATTGTTGATATTCAATTTTTTCCTTATATTTTTTCAGATAGTATATATACTTTCAAAGTATCATTTTGTATCATTACTTAATTTACAAGAGTTATACAAGTACTTTCTATTATTTTCATAAATTTTGAAGCTTTAAAATCGATTTTCTCGCATTTAAATTACTTAAATATTTGTTAATTACCCTTTAAATTATTTTGTGATGACTCAATCATCCAAATTTATTATTTGCATCAATTTATATGCTTCATAATTTTTTTTCTTTGTTTTATATAATTATATATTGTGTTTTAGAGATATTCTACATAATTTTGCGACAACAGCCTATATTCTATACTTGATTGTATTTATCATATTATTTATACTAAAATAGCATTCTTATATTTTTCTAATATAAAGATATTATTTTAAGTATTTTACTGGATAAATAAAATTTTTTATTATTTACTAGTCATTGTTTTTATTTATTTTTAATGAATTTCGTGTATTTTAAATTATAGCCCAATATAGGGCTAATTTTCGAACCAATTATGGTCCAAACGAACATGCCCATTCCCAATTGACCCCCAGAAGTTCAAAACCAAATGACCCAATAGGTCTGCCCCATTACTGACCCGCTTTACCTGACCCTAGCACCCTCTAATCTCGACCGTTGATCTCAAATGATCAACGGCCATAATAAACCCCTCATTCTCCTTATATCCTTCACCCCTAAAACCCTAGAGACATTTCCCCTAGACAGTTGCCCTCAAATCCTCCTCTTCTCTCTTCTGTGAATCCCTAATAGCCGCCTCACCAATCTCTTTCCGATTCCGATAGGGAATAGGAATCATCTCATGATTCACTTACCTTACTCGTAATACCTCGCTGTTATGAACATATCTATGGAATTACTTGAGTACTTGTTCGATTTTGGCAAGTGTGACTTTCTAAGATCGGGCTAGATCGATTTTGATCTTTGAGATTTTGGACAGTTTTTCATCCCTATACACAAAGAGAGGCTTGATTCCTCACACCAGTTAGCCGATTTCAAACGTCAACCCCCAACTAGGGTTTGGGATTCGATTTCTTTCCTTTACTGGTTGCTTTAGAGATTGCATGTATATTTTTCTTTTCCTTGTTTATGTTTTCTTGATTTCTTTCCTTATTTACTCGTCTGATTTAACTACTATATAAACCTCTCCCCTAAATCCCCTTTAACGGACCTTAATCACTGTTATTCTCTCACTCCCACTCATTCTACTATCCTGAAATTTGAGACCTTGGCCGGCTGAAAGCCAAGGCCACCAGAATTCGATTGTTGCTCCTTTCTCAGTGTGAGCACTGCTCGGGGTTCATTCGAAACCCTTGGGAACTCTGACGCACTGAGATTCTGGGAGTCCTGCTGTTTGTTGCTAGTTGATTTGCTGCTGGAACTTAATTTCCTTGTTTGTTTAATTTGCAACTGGTGAGTACCTTGACTCTTGCAATTCTGTTCTTAGTTGTGGTCATGACTTGAATACCATGCTTGTTCGAGTTTTCTGAACCTATATGATTACAATATGTTGTTACCTTTGTTTGCAAGCCTACCGGCCTTGAAGTTAGCCTATAGTCCTGTATTCCGTAGCATCTAAACTTGCCTAAATCATATACTTGGAGCCTGTCCACTATGTATATTTTGAACATCTTGAACCTATTCAGTCTATTACGTTTATGCACACATGAGTTTCCTATGTATGTTTGCTTGCCCATGTTCATGCAATTCTTTGAATTATTGTAGAATTAGCTCGACTGTACTTCTCTATGCTAAGTCGTTGAGGCATTACTTGCTACTTGGTCTTGATTGTATGAATTCTGAACGCTTCAGATAAGCTTGCTACTCTACTATTTGTGAACCCCCAATCCTCATTATAGTTGTTTGATTTACTACCATCATGTTCTGTAGACTCATGCCTGCTCATGCTAGGATTGCTCAAGTTTAATGCTTGGGGAGTCTTTGATGTTCATAACTGAACTTGCTATATTTGATCAATTCGTATTAAATACTTGTTTACTGACTAAGTTGTGGTATTGAGTTTGTGAAACTGTTGACCCTAAGCTTCTGTAATAGGTTTCCTTAGTAGTATTTCTACTTGCCTTGAATTAGTCTACAACCCTTAGTTATGTCCTGCCTCGAATCCTTATGTTCTTCTTCGGAAGGCTGTTGTGGTATCTACCTCAAAGGGGAGTCTCTCGAGCATGTCATTTTCTCATGTTAATCTCCTTATAACTAATCCATATCCTTAACTCTCATGCTTAGTTTCTTGCTTTGTGGATTCATGTCTCCTATAACTAATCTGGTGTATCCTAAAAAAACTATGCTTTGAACTTATTTGTTAGTTTGAAAGCCTTACATGTGTGCTCATTGTAAGGTCTTTGTACACGTGTGTCCTCCCACGTGTTAGACGTCACCCCCTAAGGTGACACTTAGAAAATCTTTCTCTTGATGATTGTAGTAATAGGAATCTATGTGCCTTTGCCTGAGCTTTGAGCTATTTGAATGACATTGTTTTGTGTCGCCATGTTCCTGTTATTCGTTAATAGATGAGCAAGACAATTATTTTCATTTTTGGGGCCTGGCTCATTGGTCTGTGTGTGTTATTGGATCCGAGCATTGGTCAAACAAGCTTGCGAACCTGGGTATTGGGCCTGTTAGATATGCAAGAGTACAGTTGGTGAAGGTTCAGAAGGGCACTGCTGGATTACTTTGTACTTGTGCTGGACCTATAGTTGTTGTATTTGGGCCTGTAATGGCCCTATTAAGTTTGTATTTTTTCTAACTGGGCTGGTAATAATTTGTGACAAACAATTGGGGTGTTAATGAAATTGGGTAAACGGGTATCGGTAGAAAACATGCCTATAGGGTCTATGTGTTTTGTTTGTTATTCCGTTCAGCATGCCTTATATGTCATTTAGTTTAGCATGTTGCACATTAATAGAAAGCATGCCTATAGGAATCTCGCATATACTTCACTAAACTTGTCAAAATATGTTGGCTCAAGTAATTGTTATATTTGTTTCCATGTGTACTACTAAACACCTAGATACCATGTCTATAGGTTTTCAAGTAATCAATCAACCAACTGCTTCTATTGTTCTTAGTACATTGCTCCTTTAGATATCATGACTATAGGATCTTAATCCACCAATCAATACTTTGTCATTGCTACACTTAGACGACATGCCTATAGGGATAAAGTACATAAAATCAATTTCAGTTGTTAATTACTAGAAATCATGTCTATAGGACATTGTCACCTGCCTAAGAAGCATGTCTATAACATCAGCACTGACAATTCGGATAGTTTTACTGCCTCCTTGCACAAACAATGTAGAAATCATGCTTTTAGGATTTATGAACGCTTTAATCCACATAATTCACTGCCTGTATAATACTGAAAATCGGAATCACCTAGAAATCATGCCTATTGGACTCCATGATTCTAATACGTCTAAAAATTGCCCGCTGAACTTGCCTGCGTGTAATCTGTTGTTTATGTGTGGAGGTTGACTTGATCCTTTACTTGTATTTATGTGTAGTCCTACATATTTTTGAATGTGCGCTAGTTTTATTATTTAAGCAATCTAAGTAAAGTCTAGAACCACCCAAATAGAGGTCCAAAGCCTCCTGGACTATAGGTATGGGATAGGTAGTGCTCGCATAGGTACGACCTAGAATTGAATTAGAAACGCTTTTAGGTAAACAACTTTAATATAGTAACTAGGTAGCAGGAGCTGTAGTCACCTTAAGGGAGTTGTGAAGTATTATTTATGTTGCACGGGGTGATCTTTTAGGCTAAAAAACTTAGGACCCCCCTCTCTTTATATACTTGTTCAGCATAGCTATCAAGATTTATTCTGGTTCTCACGTGTTTAATAAGACTCGACAACTTCTGAATTTCCCTTCTATTTATTTGATCACCTATCTCGATTACATCATCCACGTAGTCTAAAGTTTCACCGGGACCTACAGTTGTAGACCTTGAAGAGTGCCTAACACCTTCTCTTTGAGGTAATTTAAGCCCTTACCTGATCTTTGGTGGCGTTGACTAGTCAAACAGAGTTATTTGCATATAGGTGCCCTAACGCACCTCAAAATCGTTAGGTGGCGACTCTTCTCTTTTAATACCTCCTTTTAAAATAGTTGTCACATGTCGAAATCTGCTTTCGCGAGAAAATAGGGCGCGACAATTATTACATATCCAGATGAACCTACGACTGTGATATGTAATGAGACGAAGCAACAAAAGGACAATGATTCGGAAGATGACATAATACCCTAGGAAATCGTCAAAGAAGTAGAGAATTTTGAAAAACAAACCAAAGTCTAATTTGGAGGAAACTGAGGCCGTTAACACAAAGGATTCCGAAACGGTCAAGGAAACTCGTATAAGCATTCATCTATCATCGTTAGAGAAAAAGAAGTATATCGGGTTCCTAAAGGAGTATGAGGGCATCTTCGTATGGTCCTACGATGATATGACTGGTTTAAGCACATCTATTGTAGCTCCCAAGCTACCCATCATCCTATGTGTCCACCGATAAAGCAGAAGCTCAGAAAGTTCAAGCCGGATATGAGTTTGAAGATAAAAGAGGAGGTCAGTAAGCAAAATCAAAGCCAAGGTTCTCCGAGTGGTCGAATACCCGACCTGGTTAGCCAACATTATGCCAGTTCCAAAGAAAGATGGGAAAGTTAGAGTTTGTGTTGATTACCGAGATCTGAATAGAGCAAGTCCTAAGGATAATTTCCCGCTGCCCAACATACATAAACTGATTGACAGCTGCACCAAGCATGAACTCCAATCCTTTGTCGACTGTTTCGCAGGATACCATCAGATTTGGATGGATGAAGAGGACGCCGAAAAGACCTCCTTTATCACACCGTGGAGAATATATTATTACAAAATGATGTCGTCTGGTTTGAAGAATGCTGGGGCCACCTACATGAGGGCCATGACGACTATCTTCCACGGCATGATACACAGGGAAATAGAAGTGTACATGGATGATGTTATCATCAAATCTAAAAGGAGTTCGGATCACATAACAGACTTGAAGAAATTTTTCGACCGACTTCGAAAATACAATTTGAAGTTGAATCCTGCAAAATGCGCCTTCGGAGTCCCTGCTGGAAAGTTGTTAGGTTTCATCGTCAGCCGCCAAGGTATTGAGTTAGACCTGTAAAAAATCAAAGCTATCTAAGATTTGCTGCCGCCAAAGAAATAAGAAAGATGTGATGAATTTTCTAAGGCGCCTCAATTATATCAGCCGTTTTATAGTACAATAAACGGTGATATGTGAGCCAGTCTTCAAAATGCTAAGGAAAGATGCTGCAACAAGCTGGACTGAAGAATGCCAGAAAGACTTCAACAAAATCAAGGAGTATTTATCTAAACCGCCTGTGTTGGTCCCACCAGAACCAGGAAGACCCCTGCTGCTTTATCTGTCTGTGTTTGAGGGGGCCTTTAGTTGTGTTCTAGGACAACATGATGAAACTAGAAGGAAGGAGCAGGCGATATATTATCTGAGCAAGAAGTTCACACCTTACGAAACCCGGTACTCTTTGTTGGAATGCACCTGCTGCACTTTGACATGGATAGCCCAGAATTTGAGACACTATTTCTGTGAGTACACTACATATCTCATATCAAGGATGGATCCGCTAAAATATATCTTTTAGAAACCCATGCCTACGGGTAAGTTAGCAAAGTGGCAGATATTCCTGAGTGAGTTCGACATTGTCTATGTAACTCAGAAGGCAGTCAAAGGGCAAGCATTGGCGGATCATTTGGCAAAAACTCCCATAGACAGAGAATACGAACCATTAAAAACATATTTTCCCAACGAGGAGGTATCGTTTATGGGGGAAGATATTACTGAGGCATAAGATGGTGCTAGGATGTTCTTCGACGGAGCAGCAAACTTCAAAGGAGTGGGTATCAGAGATGTCTTAGTGTCAGAAACCGGTCAACAGTACCCGGTATCCGCAAAACTCAATTCCCGTGCACCAACAATATGGCAGAATACGAGGCCTGCATATTGGGACTCAAGTTAGCCGTCGACATGAACGTTCAGGAGTTGTTGGTAATCGAAGATTTTTATTTATTGGTACACCAGGTACTAGGAGGATGGGCTACTAAGAATACCAAAATACTGCCATGCTTGCATTATGTATAAGAGTTGATCAAGAGGTTCACAAAGATAGAATTCAAACATCTTCCAAGGATTCAGAATGAGTTCGTAGATGCGTTAGCCACTTTGTCTTCCATGATACAACACCCAGACAAGAATTTCATTGATCCTATCCCAATAGGAATTCATAAGTAGCCAACATATTGTGCACATATTGAAGAAGAGATTGACGAAAATCCGTGGTTCCAGGACATCAAGGAATACTTGGAAAAGGGAGAATATCCAGAACACGCTACCCACACTCAGAAGCGCACGCTTCGATGATTGGCCAACCACTTCTTTCAAAGTGGAGGAATTACGTATAGAAGAACTCCCAACTTGGGATTACTGTGATGTGTCGATGCCAAGAAGGCATCTAGATTGCTCGAGGAAATACATGCCGGAACTTACGGACCTCACATGAATTGTTTTGTTTTGGCCAAGAAGATATTAAGAGAAAGGTATTTTTTGATGACTATGGAAACATACTGCATCAAATATGTTCATCACCAATGCCAGATACATGCTGATATGATATGAGTGCCGCCCAACGAACTCAATGCAACGAGTTCGCCCTGGCCTTTCTCTGCTTGGGGCATGGATGTCATCGGACCAATCGAACCCACTGCTTCAAACGGACATAGTTTCATTCTGGTGGCTATAGCCTACTTCACAGAGTGGGTTGAAGCCGCATCTTATAAGGTTGTAACTAAGAAGGTCATAGCAGATTTTGTTCGGACCGCATTGTTTGTCGATTTGGAGTACCTGAATCAATCATTAGTGGCAGTGCCGCTAATCTCAACAGTGACTTGATGAAAGCTATGTGTGAAACATTCAAGATCAAGCATCAGAACTCTACAACATACAGGCCGCAAATGAATGGAGCCGTAGAGGCTGCCAACAAGAACATCAAGAAGATATTAAGGAAAATGGTGGACAACTACAAACAACACAAAAAGCTACGATTTGCTTTACTCGGGTATCGAACCACAATTCGTACATCAACTGGGGCAACTCCCTACCTACTGGTTTATGGTACTGAAGCTGTTATTCCCGCCGAAGTGGATATCCCTTCTTTAAGAATCATACAGGAAGCCGGGCTCAGCGACGTAAAATGGGTATGGAACCAGTATGAACAACTAGCTCTCAAGCAGGACCTCCAGACAAGAGGAAAGGCAAATCAAGGAATCGAGAGCATGAACCAACCTTTCCCCCGCAAAAACTCATGATTTTTCTTTGGATTTAGGCACAATGTCCATAATAGGAACGTCCGCAAATACATACACACAGCAAAATCACTATCTTCACACCGACAAAAGTCGCCAAACACAAACGCATCAAGCTAAGAAATGCTTTATCCTCTCGCATTTAATCATTGCTTTTCTCGTATAGGGATAAGCACTGCCCTCATCATTACATAAGGCTAAGCACTACCTTCCTTTGCATGAGACTAAACATTGTCTCTACTTCTTCCATAGGGATAAACATTGCTCTCACCTTGCATGAGGCTAAGCACTGCCTCCGCTATTGCATAAGGCTAAGCACTGCCTTTCCTTGCATGAGACTAAGCACTGTCTCCATTCCTTGCATGAGGCTAAGCACTGCCTCCACACTGCATAAGACTAAGCACTGCCTTTCCTTGCATGAGACTAAGCACTGTCTCCATTCCTTGCATAAGGATAAGCACTGCCTCTACACTGCCTAAGGCTAAGCACTGCCTCTACACTGCATAAAGATAAGCATTGCCTTTCCTTTCATGAGACTAAGCACTGTCTCCATTCCTTGCATGAGGCTAAGCACTGCCTCCATACTGCATAAGGCTAAGCACCGTTTTTCCTTGCATGAGACTAAGCACTGTCTCCATTCCTTGTACGAGGCTAAGCACTGCCTCCATACTACAAAGGCTAAGCATTGCCTCCACACCGCATAAGGCTAAGCATTGCCTTTCTTTACATGAGACTAAGCACTGTCTCCATTCCTTGCATGAGGCTAAGCACTGCCTTTCCTTGCATGAGACTAAGCGATGTCTCCATTCCTTGCATGAGGCTAAGCAGTGCCTCCACACTGCATAAGGCTAAGCGGCCTTTCCTTGCATGAGACTAAGCATTGTCTCTATTCCTCGCATGAGGCTAAGCACTGCCTCCATATCGCATAAGGCTAAGCACTGCCTCCACACTGCATAAGGCTAATTATTGCCTCACTATTGCATAAGGCTAAGCACCACCTTTCCTTGCAAGCGATTAAGCATTGTCTCCACTCTTTGCATCGCATTAAAACACTTCGTTCTCGCATATGACTGAGCATCACCTATTTCCTTTATCAAGCAATCGATATTAACACATACTTGCATTTATGGGATGAAACATTGCCACATCGTCCGAAGGCGTCATAGTCCAAAGGCACCATCCTCATAGCCTAAACACACCATGCCATGGCTTGAGGATCTCTCAAAAATGCATATCATTATTCAAAGGCATTATAGTCCGGAGGCACCATCCTCATGGCGCGAGGACACCATTCCATGGCCTGTGAATCCCTTATCATACGCTTCATGGCCCAGGACGTCATGGTCTAAGGAAATAATCCTCATCGTCCAAAGACAACTCTCATGGTCCAAAGGGAATTTGCATAATGTTTAAATTACGCAATAACCCTATATATTCGCGTGCATTGTGTTTTAAGTTTTGCAGGTAAATCGGGAGGTAACCGTTCTACAAATAGGAGCAATTCTCGCTCCGGTTTTCGTTCACAACGTTCACATCCTTTGACTATCTCAAACTAACTGACAATCAGCAATTGTTTACTCTTTGTCCCGTAAGCGCCCAAACATTTACCTTAAATATCCGCAACGTTTAAATTCGCATTCATAGATCCACCTGAAATTATCCATTACTTACGACAATGTCCTACCCAAAAGATCCATTTTCGAAACACACAACTACTCTTATAACAACTCTATCGGTTTTGTTCGCCGTTGGATCCAGAACTACACACGACCTGATTCCCGTAACACTAGGGATATGTAGGCAACTCAAGAACCAAGGTTCGGCCCCCATTTTTCTCAAAACACATCATTCCTTACTCACTTCGAACAAAATTGGTCATCATTTTCTTTACCCGACAACTCTTTCATCATTCCCGGGTAAAGAGGGGCAACTCTTGATACCTAATTTTGCGCTCATATTTTATAAATGTCATATATGCTTTAAGTATCATTCCTGCACCATCACCAATTTACAAGAGTCATACAAGTTTTTTTTATACATAATATTTTAAAGCTTTAAAATTGATTTTCTTGTATTTAAATTATTTAAATATGTATTAATTACCCCTTTAAATTATTTTGTGATGTCTTAATCATCCAAATCTATTATTCACAACCACACATATGCATTACAATATTTTATCTCATTTTATATAATCACATTTGCATTTTCTTAACTATTTACGCATTTTTACAATAATAGTCCATACTTTACGATTAATTGCGATCATCATTTTATTTAGGGTCAAATTAACTTCTTTATTTTTTACAACCTTCAACTACTATTTTCTAAAATATTTAGTTTCATAAATAATATTTTTTATACTTATACAGTTATTTTATTAATTTATTTCTTTTATTTCACTTATTTTAAAAAACCAGCCCAATATTGAGCCAATTTTTGGACCAAAATAAGCCCAAAACACTTGGCCCTTTCTACAGCCCAGACCAAATGACCCTTTTAGCTCAACCCGGTTGCGACCTGTCTTATAACCTACCCCATCTCCCTTTTAATCTTGATCAACGACCCACAAACCATTCCCCCCTTTTTTATCTACCAAACCCCTTAACCCTAAAACCATTCTCTCATTCCGCCGCCTTTGAAAGCTCTCTACTCTCTCCTCCTCTCAAACCCTAATAGCCGCCTCCTCAATCCTCCCCAATTCCAGTTCTAATATGGAATCTCCCCATGATTTTCCTCCCATATATGCTCAATCTCTCAGTTATTTACATGGTTTTGGTATTAGATAATACTTGCCTATCTTTGGCATATACGGTCCTAAATCAAGCGCAATCATATCTAGACCTTTTGAGATTTAGATTATATTTCGTCTATATACACTCACTACCAGGCTATATGGGTCCGACTTACCAAGATCTTCGGCCAATTTTTAATTTCCGTCGAACTAGAGTTTGCTATTTTGATTTTTCTTCTTTACCAGTTCTACTACTGATTGCATGTAATATTCTTTCCTTATTTGTGATTGATTAATTGTTTTTCATGTATGCTTGTTCCATTTTCACTACTATATAACCCCTTCTCAATTTCCCCTTTGACAGACTTTAATCACCTTAAGAACTATTACTCTCTTACTTCTTCACTCTATATTGCTCTGAACTTTGGCTCTTGGCCAGCTGAAAGCCAAGGCCACCGGAATTCGACTAATTAACCTTTCTTGGTGCGAGCACTGCCCGGGGTTCATCTGAAATCCTTGGGAACTCTAGACGCACTAAGACTTTGGGTTTTACTGCTCTTTGATGACATTTGGAGTACTATTGAGATTGTTCTTCTTGTTTATCTGTTTATCAATTGATAACTGGTAAGTTCCTTGGCCTTCGCAGTTTCATTCTTTTTCGTTTGTGTTCATATTCTATATACTCATGCCACTGAAATTTTTGTGGATCAATATGTTCCTATGTCATCTCTGTTTGCAGCCTTATTGGCCCTGAAATTATTTTGTGACTCTAAACTTTTCTAGCATTTGAACTTGTCTAAAATTCCCAACTCTCAGATATGTCTATTACATGTGTTTAATATGAATGATTTTTGGCTCTCTTAAGCTCGTTTAGCCTAGTGTGTTTGTACCTGAATGCTTATATCTGCTGTCTAGCATGAGTTTACTTCCCTGCCTTGTGCTAAATTCTTGTGATTAAACCAATTCATGCCCGAAATATGTTCTAGTCCCTATGGAATCATTCATATGTAGTTTTTTATATTACAATTATCATGTAATTTTTTGATGTCATCACTACCTGGATCTCTAAGAATAGTATGCCATGTTTCCTGTAACCCATTATGTGATCTGCTCGACTCTATGTTGCTAACTGCTGCCCAGGGCTTTGTAGTGTCAATTTTAATGTTCAGCCTCTCCCTATATATGATCAATTAGCACTAGGCTTGATAATTACCTATCATATTAAATTAAGGTAGATACTTTCATCCATCATGAATCCTAGTGTCTGTTTGTCTTGTTAGCTTAAGGTTGACATATTATTTACCTACTATGAATTCATAGAAACTTGTGTTGCAGTTAGTTTTATCTTGTTAAATATCATGATCTACTAAGTTGGTTTGCCAAATTATGCTACCAGTATGATTGTTATGCAAGGCTTTCCTGTTAGAATCTTCATTGGAAGATTGTATTCTACCTTTTTCATGCGTATGATTCTGCTTGGGCTGTCGTATGCAATTCTTTGAGTTGGCTTTGTTTTGAAACAATGTTTGCAGTGGTTTGGTTGTACCTTATCTTGCCTTGTTAATCTTGTTTCTTTAGAATTACTTGCCCGTATGTGTTTTTGGTACCTGTCAACTTAGCATGACTCTGTATATTGGCTGAAACTATAGTTCTTTCAGTTGTGAAAATTAAGTGTTTAAATTACTCCGATGCGTAGTTCTATTACCTTTATGGCTAATCTGGTATCCATTAACTTAATTACTGGCATTGTTTGGGCCTGGTATATTGGACCTGCCTTTAGTATTTGGGGGGTTCTGGAGCGCACTGTCTGCACCTGGAGTTTGGGCCCGCTGTCCGCATGAAGTCCTAAGCATATTTGAAGGCTAAATGTGTTATTGGGTTGTTTTTTATTTGTCTTTGAGCCTGTAACCATTCAATATGGTTTGTAATAATTTGTATAACAAATGATGGGGAGATTAATGAAAGGAGGGGCTGGGGCACTATAATATTTGCATGAAAGGGTAGAAACATGCATATAGGGTCTCTGTATTATATTTGTTAATTCGTTCAGCATGCCATGTTTGTCATTCCGTTTAGTACATTGCACACTAATATAAAGCATGACTATAGGATGTATAACATATGCTTTGTTAGCCTAGATACCATGCCTATAGAACATCAAATAATCAATTGATCAATTACTCCTATTGCTTTAGTGTATTTCCCATCTAGATAGCATGACTTTAGAATTCTAATCTTTAGTAGACTGTTTCCGTTGTTTTCACTACACTGCCCCACCTAGATAATATGTCTAAAGGAATAAAGTGTTATAAAATCAAGCCTAATTGTCAATTTGTTAGAAATCATGCCTATAGGATGTTATTGCACACAAAAATATTATTTATGTTGCACGGGGTGATCTTTTAGGCTAAATAACTTAGGACCCCCCTTTTGTTTATGTACTACTTATTTACACTTAGTCATTTAACATAGATCAATATGGTTGTATGCTTGTAGTCATTAAAATTTGTACCGATTCTCATGTGTTATAATAAGACTCTTCGACTTCTAAATTCCCGTTTGTTATTTGATCACCTAGCCTAATTACATAATCCATATAGTTTAAAGTTCGGCCAGGACCCACAGTTGTGGACCTTGAAGAGTGCCTAGAACCTTCTCTTTAAGGTAATTTGAGCCCTTACCCGATCTTTGGTGGCGTTGACTAGTCAAACAAAGTTATTTGCAAATAGGTGCCCTAACGCACCTTAAAATCGTTAGATTACGACTTTTCTTTTTTAATATCTCCTTTGAAAGAGTTGTCACACGTTGAAACCCACTTTCGCGAGAAAATGGGGCGCGACCGTGGTGTTATGGGTAAAGTTTATCTTCAAAATTTTTTGAAATCCAGGAACGTGGGCCCGAGGGTTGACTTTATTGGATTTTGAGCAAAACTGGGAATCATTGTAACTTGCTAAGTTATACATATTGGGGTATATTTTGATTGGCTTGCACGTTGTTTTACTAGTTTGAAGAGACGAGCATCGGGTTGAGGTGTTTGAGTGGCGTTGGAGCCGATTATGGAACTTCGGAGCGAGGTAAGTCTCCCGTATAACCTTGTGAGGGGGAAACTACCCCTAGGTGATATTTATTGTTATGTGCAACTAGTTGTGGGTTCTACGTACGCACGAGGTGACGAGAGTCCGTACGTAGCTAAAACATGTTTATGTCCTGGTAGACTTAGGACTGTATGATGTAATAATTGAATTATTTGAACTCATTCTGCTGGCTTAATTAATTAAAATTATAATTGAAATTATAATTGAAATTGATTTAGAAATAAATATATGTACACTAGGCCAAGCCTTAACACTTTGAGTTGTGGGCGAGTTATTTTAGAAATAGTAAAAATTATATTCATTTTATGCTCATGTGCTGTATTTTAAACATGCGTCTCGTAATTTGGTGACTTCCTTCCTTTTCTTGTGAAGCGGGCCGAACGCCTCGGCAGTATATAAATGCATCTATGGTTTGTGTCGCACGACCCTCGGCAGTGTACACATTATTCTGGATCGGGCCGAACGACCTTGGCAAAAGTCGTGCGGTTATTCACGCGATAAACCTTCCACTAATGCCTATCATTTCATATGGTATTCCTTATTTATTTGATAATGACACTTAACATTTTCTGAGTTGTTAAGGTAGAATACAAGATTTAGAAATTCATGCTTTAAAAGAAGTAATTGGAAGATTATGTAACTTACAGATTTACCCATCATTACCGTATGCTTCATATCTGCTCATGTTTCATTATATTGTTTTATTGGACCTTTAGTAAGTATCGATGTTGACCCCTCATTACTACTTCTTCGGGGTTAGGCTAGATACTTACTGGATACGCGTTGATTTATGTACTCATGCTACACTTCTGCACTAAATTTGTAGGATCTGACAGGTTCATTTGATGATCACCTTGGCACGTAGGTGCACCCGTTGAGGAGACTTTATGTGAGCTACATTCCAGGCTAGGCATCGCAGTCCACCGAGTCTCCAATGCACTGTTTATTTTATTCTGTCTTATTACATTCGGGACAGATGTTGTATTATTATTGTACTCCTTAGAAAATAGTCATGCATTTGTGATACCGGGTTTTGGGGGTTCCTACTGGTTGTTCGTTATTGTAGATCACGTAGTTATTATCATTTTACCTTGTAAATTCCATTTAATAATATTTATGTAATGAAGATTATGATTTCAAAAGTAACAAAATGAGTAAATAAATTGATAAATCAATGTTGGCTTGGCTGATGGCAGTGTTAGGCGCTATCACGACCTATAGTGGATTTTGAGTCGTGACAGCTTGGTATCGGAGCATTAGTTCACTTGGGTCTCACGAGTCATGAGCAAGTCTAGTAGAGTATTGCAGATCGGTATGGAGACGTCTTTACTTATCTTTGAGAGGCTATAGGGCTGTTAGGAGCACTTCCCTTCTTAATTTCCGCATCGTGCAGTTTGATTCCATTGAGGCTTGGACCTTTATTTCCTTCCTACTCAATCTTATGCGACGTGAAGCGCTTGTTATCAATTGGGCATCGAGTAGTTGTATTGGTACTGCATATGTGGTACAGGATGGTTTCCCTGCGTATTCGGGCAGGCTATTATCATCACCTTATGGAAGGGTGTTTTGTCGTTTCAGTTCAGTACCTGTACTTCCTATGGTTTTGAGACCATGCACGGATTGCTATGATGTTCAAGCGTTGTTATCGCACAATGTTGGTGTAATGGTAGGGTTTGCCTATGTGTCGAGGTAGTGAATGACTCGAAAGGAGGATTTTTTAGTGCATGATTTAGAGGTTCAACATTTAATTCCAACAAAGGAAAGGCAAACAGACTATGGATGTTCATGTTTTGGTTGATAGAGTAACGAGACTTGATATTTTTTAGCATGGTGGAATTTCTCATTTGTGATGTGGCGTCGTCGTCCTCGTAGGAACGTATTAAGTTCCACCAGTGTTATAGTCTTCTTTGATTTTGCCTTCGGGGCAGGGTGTTGTGAGATGGTGCCTATGACACGGTTGTCAGAGATAGTGGTGTGTAGCGGTTCCGAGTCGGATTGGTGATTCTGATGTTGATGGCTCGAGAAAGATGATCTTCCAGGAGGTTTAGAGTCGATAGCAATTTATTAGTTCAGGTGCTACGGAGATGGGTTTAGATTTGAGACGACATTTGGGCAGCGAAGAACGAGGAAGGACATGGTGGGAGGTGCCTCGTGGTGGTTGAATTGCTAGCAGGTCAAGTATGGAAATCAAATGTCAAGAAGTTGCTTAAAGGAGATGGGTTACCCGAAGTAAGAGTGGCAGATTAGCATATGGATTCTGTGGTAGAATAGCCGCATGCCTTGAGAAAGTATAGAACGGTTTGAGAATGGTGATGGAAGGTGATTTGGTTTACAGATTTTATTTGGGATGGTGGCTACTATATCGAGGAAGATTGGATATGTCAGGAAGGAGTTTGCTTGAAATGAAGAGGGATGTGAAAGCTTGACTATCATTTCGGGATGCAACATGACTTAAGTTTGGAATGTATTGTTTGACTTTCAGTTAATGTCAATGGGGAATGAACGGACTTGTACAGCTGGCGGATGAGCACGAGCTCAGGAGGGTTTACTGATTTGGTAGTAGTTGTAACCAGTGCAATGCCGTTGGAAGATGTCGGCATGGAAAATCCACAGGTGGGTTATCTCCTCTGAGCAGGTTAGCAATTGCGTGGTGTTGATGAAGCTTCTGCGAAGAATACTACATGCTACCTGGTGAGAGGTAGAATATGTGATTGTGATGCATGATTCAGAATGTTCATGAAAAGGTTAACAAAAGACTTCGAGAAATTTGGCAGGTTAACAGTGCGAATCATGGTAAATGAGAAGGTGGAATCGTGGTGGGCTCTACATTATGTGACGGTAGCATAAATCTAAGTGAGGGAGCCCCATCGTTTACGATTGGATCGCTTGGTTGTCTGCTTGTCGGTTTCTGGTTATCAATGCGTTGGTGGATTGTTTATGACTAAGAAAAGAAAATATCAGGAGTAATTCGAACAAGAAACTTGATGAATGTGTGTTGTACTTCGTCTTATCAATTCAGGTGCAGGTTTTGGGAAGATTAAGAGTTTATGCTTCTTGTGGGTGGAATGTCAAAGGAAAAGAATTCAGTCGGTGGCTTCTTTGAGAGGGTGTTCATGTGCTAGCATAGCGTCAAAGTTTGGTTATATTCCGGATCAGGTCAGAGTGGGTGACTCTCAACAACGGTCCTAGTGGGTTCAATAATCTAAAGTGCAATGCCTAAGGGTTTCGGGTCCGTGGTATGATTAAGGATCGAGTTTTCACAATGGATTACGAGTGGGATTTGGAATGTTCTATGTTATCATCGGGTATGCAGTGAAGTATTGGAGGAAAGGAAGAAATAGCTTCGGATTCGTGAAAGGTCTTGCAGAATGGGTGTACTAGTTGGAGATGCTATTGTGCGCATAAAGAGGGTATGGGGTGGTTCATGAGTATTGGGACGATGTGGTCAAGAGTAAATTGAAAGAAGTTGGGTTGGTTAGTAATGGTTGAATCAACATAATTGTGGCAATGATCAGTCCCTTCGGCGTGTGAAGCTATACATGTGGTTTGTGGTTGTACATGAGGGCTTGACAGCCACCATAACTTGATTGATTTGGGAGGTAGTTGATTTGAATGGCCTTGTTGTGTAAATGGATTCCGGAAGAGACATGGCGGTTTAGATCATGACTTGAGGTTTGTATTTTCTATGGTTTGGGAATTTAGTTGTGTGTTGCATTGGTTCTTCTGAAATGAGCTAAGTGAAAGGTTTCTAGCCTATGAAGTGCTTATTCTACTAGTAATCTGGGGTTATGATGAATTCTTGTATTCTCGCATAGCGGCATGATAGGTGCAGTGAACGGAATGGGAATTTGAAAGTTGAGGATCAAGGTTGCAGTTTGGTATTGATAAGAATGTCATGAGCTCTTATGAGCCGGGAAGAATTTAGATGTTCGGAGTAACCTGACGTTATCCTAGTGTCTCATGGGAATGGTGTTCTGTGGAAGGAGCATTGTGTATTGATTTGCGGGTTCTTGAATTGCTTTACAGAATTAGTACGGTTGGTGGTATAGAGGTGCAAACTTTTCTACCTAGTTCGGAAGGTCGTGGGAGCGTACCCCACGGGGAGATTTGTATGAGTATGACATGTTAGTCACTTGATTGTTAAGGATTGAGATCAAGTATGGAGATTCTGGTACTATCGCTAATATGAGAGTTTATGCCTGAAAGGCATTTTATTCCTTTAGTTGTGGACTGTGGGAGTTTGTTCCGGATTGGACGACTGCTTGTGTGTGTCATGAATAGGGCCATTATGGATCCTTAAAAGGTTGTTGGCCCAGTATGGGATGATCGAAATTGGCTTGAGCTCCGTTGGTGGGTCTAATATGAATGTGTGCTCTATATCAGGTCGGATGTGTTCGTTTGGCATAGCATTGTTTGCGGAGGAGTCTTCGAGCGTTGGAAGTTATTCCTGTCGTCAGCTATTTCATGTAAATCTCTATTGTGCCATGTGGATTGTGAGACAGTTTGATTATTTGCACATGTGTTGAGGTTCCGTGTAGCTTGTGGTGTTATGTGAGCAGGAAGGCTCTCGAGATGCAGGACATATATCGCACCTTAGTGTTGCTTGGGTTTCGTAGCATATGGTGCTATCCGTCTCCCTAGGATTTGTATTGTGTAATTGGTGTGCTTGTGGTCGATATTCGGGCATTTCATAAGTACAAGCATTACGGCTTGATGTGTGTTTTTTTCTTGATTGTTATGTGCGGATCAGGTGGCACGCCGCAACAGGTATACTGCTGGATCTGGTTGCACATCGCAACAGTGAGATGTTGAGCATAGTTCCTTACACTTATTTTGTGTGCCTTGTTTTCACCCCTGAGGTAGGTTCATAACATCCATTCGACTGTTTTATTCGTTACGCAGGCTGGGTAATTCCCTGTCAGAGTTCGTTCCTCCTTATGAGCTATATTCGAGGGGTAGCTTGTCGGTGCTTTGATGGTGCCGCATAAGATCTTGGTCAGTGTTTGAGGTGACTCACTGCCTGAGCAATTTGTACTGGGTGAGACGAGATTATTGGACCTGAAATCAATCAGATTTATATAAGGTATATTTAAAAGCAAATATCGTTATTTAGTTTAGAATGAGATAATGGCCCTTGTTAGGAGGAGAGACTCCATGATTTGTTGATTCGGCAAGTGGTTATTAGTTTCTATGCATCTCTTCCATCGTGGCAGTATTGCGAGGGTTGGAAATAGGATTTATATGCGTCATGAGGTGTGTTGTGGGCATCAAATTCGTGGAATTTTGCAGCTATTGTTGTCAAATGATGTCGTTATGGTCAAGCGACTTATGTGGTGTATGGTGTGATTTCAGCGGAGGAGCATGGTCATGTTAGGTGCAGTGTGTAAGGGTTTATACGGTGTTCGTATGTTAGAATCATGTCTTATAGAGGAATTCGGAGGTTGGAATTTGGCTCTAAGGCTTATTGACTAATAAAGAGGGAGAATCCTCAGTCTGATTCGAGCTAATGGGTTCAACCGGGTAGTGGTGGCACAGGTAGGTGCATGAGGTGTTAACAATGATTTTGGACAACTCCAAAGCAGTTCTTAGCACGTTCGAGGACGAACGTATGTTTAAGTGGGGGAGAATGTAACGACCCGACCAGTCGTTTTGAGCTCTAGCACGTCGTTCGGCGGTTTGAGGCCTTGAGTACTTCACTTCAGGTATTATGACTCGTACGTGTGGTTGGAATTGAATTTCGAGATTGATCTGGAAAGCAAAAAAACTGTAATATCGGAAGCTTTAAGTTAGAAGAATTGACTAAATTCTGACTTTTGAGTAAAGAACTCGAAATCGGGATATGAAGGTTTCAATAGGTTCGTATGATGATTTCGGACTTGGGCGTATGTTCGGGTTGAGTGTCGGGTGGCCCGGGAACATTTCAGCGCTTATTATGGAAGGTTGGCATTTTAAAGGTTTAACAATTTTATAAGTTTGGTTTGAAGTGGATTTTGATGTTGTCGATGTCCGTTTGGGTTTCGAGCCTTGGAATAACTTCGTTATATCATTTATGAGTCGTGTGCGAAATTTGAAGTCATTCTAGATTGATTTGATACGTTTTGGCACAAGCTATAGAATTTGAAAAGTTGAAAATTTATAAGTTTGATTCGAGGCGCGATTCATGATTTTGATGTTATTTTACGTGGTTTAAGGCTTCGACTAAGTTCGTATTGTAATTTGGGATGTGTTGGTATGTTTGGATGGGGTCCGGGGGGCCTCGGGTGCGAATCGGATTGAAAACAGATCGAGTTTGGGCTTGGGGGAAATGCTAAAGCAGCTGGTATCTGGTGCAATCGCACCTGCGTGGAAAGGGTTGAAGGTGTGAGCCCGCAGAAGCAACGTCGTTGTCGCAGAAGCTGCATTTTGAATGAGTAGGGATGGCCGCAGATGCGAGGTTATTTCTGCATCTGCGAGCCCGCAGATGCGGCGAATGCTCCGCAGAAGTGGAAGGGGCCAACAGGGTGAAGAGCCGCAGAAGAGGAGTTGGGAGCGTAGATGCACATCCGCAGAAGCGGAGAACACACCGCATAAGCGGGGATGGGCCATTGGTGCTGGACTGCAGGAGCGATCAGGGGTCCGCAGAAGTGGACTTGGCTGGGTAAGTGAAAACCGCACCTGCGATGAGAATTTCCGCATGTGCGGAACCGCAGAAGTGGCTACTGTTCCGCAGATGCGAAATGTTGCTGGGCAGAGTTGTTTTAAGAACGGGATTTGGCCCTTCTTCTTTCATTTTTCACTTGTGTTGGCCAAATTTGGAGAGCCATTTTGAGGGGATTTTCAGCAAGCAACACAAGGTAAGTGATTCCCACCTATTACAAGTTAAATACTATTTATATATGGATTAGAACATGGGAAATAGTCGAAATTTAGGATTTTGGTGGAAAACCTCGAAAATTGGTATTTTGGATTTTTGCCATGATTTTGGAAATGTAATTAGAAATAAATTTTATATTTGAGTTCATGGTGCTATGGGTAAAGTTTATCTTCGAAAATTTTCGAAATCTGGATACATGAGCCAGAGGGTTGACTTTGTTGGCTTTTGAGCGAAACTAGGAATCATTATAAATTGTTAAATTATACGTATTGGGGTATATTTTGATTTGTTTGCACGTTGTTTGGCTAGTTTTGAAGAGATGGGCATCGGGTTGAGGTGTTTGAGTAGCGTTGGAGCTGGTTATAGAACTTTGGAACGAGGTAAGTCTCCCCCTAACATTGTGAGGAGGAAACTACCTCCTAGGTGATATTTTTTATTATGTGCAACTAGTTGTGGGTGCTACGTACGCACGAAATGACGAGAGTCCATATGTAGCTAAAGCATGTTTGTGCCCGGGTAGACTTAGAACTGTATCATGTAATAATTGAATTATTTGAACTCATTCTGCTAGCTTAAGTAATTATATTTATATTTGAAATTGATTTAGAAATAAATATATGTAACTAGGCCAAGCCTTAACACTTTGAGTAGTGGGCGAGTTATTTGAGAAATGGCAAAAATTATATTCATTTTATGCTCATGTGCTATATTGTAAATACGTGTCTCGTAATTCAGTAACTTCCTTTCTTTTCTTGTGGAGCGGGCCGAACGTCTCGGTAGTGTATAGATGCATTTATGTTTTGTGCCGCACGAACCTTGGCAGTATACACATTATTCTGGATAGGGCCGAATGACCTCGGTGGAAATCGTGCGCTATAACGCTATTAGTCCGAATATTCACGAGATAAACCTTCCACTAATGCCCGACTTTTATATGGTATTCCTTATTTATTTGATAATGACACTTGACATTTTCTAAGTTGTTAAGGTAGAATACAAGATTTAGAAATTCATGCTTTAAAAGAAGTAATTGGAAGATTATGTAACTTACAGATTTACCCTATCATTGTCATATGCTTCACATCTGCTCATGTTTTATTATATTGTTTTATTGGACCTTTAGTAAGTGTTGATGTCGACCCCACGTAACTACTTCTCCGGGGTTAGGCTAGATACTTACTAGGTACGCGTTGATTTACGTACTCTTGCTGCACTTCTACACTAAATGTGCAGGATCTGACAGGTTCATTTGATGATCACCTTGGCGCTTAGGCGCACCCGTTGAGGAGACTTTATGTGAGCTGCATTCCAAGCTACGCATCGCAGTCCACTGAGTCTCCATTGTACTTTTTATTTTATTTTGTCGTATTACATTCTGGATAGATGTTGTATTATTATTGTACTCCTTAGAAAATGCTCATGCACTTGTGACAACGTGTTTTGGGGTTCCTACTGGTTGTTCGTTATTGTAGTTCACATAGTTATTATCATTTTACCCTGTAAATTCCATTTAATACTATTTAAGTAATGAGATTTATGATTTCTAAATTAACAAAATGAGTAAATAAATTGATAAGTCAACGTTGTCTTTCCTGATGGCGGCGTTAGGGCCCATCACGACCTATAGTGGATTTTTCGCTGCTTGTGTGACAGATTTAATATAAACCTCCACGTCTTTTCTACTAAAATGTTTTTCCTAATCAATAGAAAGCGTCCAACACTTTAGGACATTCTATTCTTCGTCTTCTACTTAATTTTTTTTTCATGATACAATTTGAAGTTTGCCGTAATAATTTTCTAGTTGAAATGTATCTTCTCTACAAATACATCCCTATTATTCATATCTTATAATCCACATCCATCATGCAAGTGACATAGACCATTAATTAAATAGTAATAACACCCAAAACTTGGTTAATCAGCCAAAAGCAGTAACAGTAGGAAACCAAATTATAAATAGGAAACATTAGTTTGTAATGTAACTATTCTGAAGGGCTGCACCCCTTCAGATAAATTTGGTGCTTTTATTATTAAATAGGTTATATTTTTAAGGGGCATTTCTATAATTTAACTTTTGACTTAGGGCTTCCCACTTTTAATATAACTAGTTTTGGGCAGTCGCGTTGCGTGTATACTTTAATATTAATTAGTATTAATTTTTTAAAAATCATATAAATATATAAACTTGGCGTAAAAATTCTATAAATATGCAAGAAAAAAATATAAATGAGTTGTCCTTTTGACAACAATAACAACAATAAGTAAAAAGATGGAGAAATTAGAGAGCAAAATGAACAAGAGGGGGGGTAAATGTGAAGTGCTCTAAGGTTCTTCGACATCAGATATAGTTCTATCTTTTCAATGAGTAAAATAAGTAGGAATTTGGAATTAAGTCCATAAGTACGAATTGAGAGCAATGGCTTAATATATATTCCACTAAACTAAACCATTATATAACTAATTTCATCCCTGTGACTATTAGAACTACTTCAGTAGACTGGTAACTATTTGAATCATGTTCGACATAGAATATATATTTTCATATAATTCCATATATTGTGACGTTATTTTTCCTACTTGGTTGTTGTTTGGATGCTAATTTGTACGACAATTGAGCTTAATAGGGTTCATTTACGTGTAGGAATGCTTTGAACATGAAGTGGAGAAAAGTTGCACGAAATGGTACCTCAAAGGTACAAAATAGAGCAATAAAAGAAGATGTGCAAGGCAATGGTCGGGGCTGTAGACAGTGCAAGGCTTTTTCCACATCGCAGGGAAATGTTGGCGCCTCTCATGGTGCCTCGCGAAGTAATGTTGGTGCCTCTGACAATGCCCGGCCAACGATGCTTATCTGAGCCACTTTTATTTCCTCATTATGTTTGGACGTGTAGACCTCAACCCTACCATGTAAATACTTCCAAAACTTAGTTTTTATGGGGGTGAGACATGATTGGAGAGGCAAAAGGCTACGGAATACGTGAAAGCAATAAATCACAAGAGTTTCTCTTCCGTTCTTTCTTAATATGTATTTTAATGATTATTATCATGATTGTTAGCTAAACTTTCTCATCTATAGTTTGATGGAACCTCTTAGAGGATGACTTTTAATTATGTTTAATATGATCTAGCTTTTAGATTTCTCTACTTGTTTAACTACATGCTTATTTCAGTTGATTGAATGGCCATCGATTGACTGTGCATATTTAGTGTGTATTGCTTGAGAAAAGGTACATATTTAGGTAGTTTTTGAACAACATCACACCTAACGTATGTGAGAAAGCAATACGTTCGTCCTTGAACGTGCTCCCACACTCAAACATGCTCCCCCACATAACCGGCCGGGTTGTTACATTCTCCCACACTTAACATACGTTCGTCCTCGAACGTGCTAAGAACTGCTGCGGAGTTGTCCAAAATCACTATTTAACACTTTGTGCACCTACCCGTGCCACCACAACCTAGTTGAACACATTAGCCCGAGCCAGATTGGAGATCCTCCCTATTTATTTAGTCGAAAAGCCTTAGAACCAAATTCTAACCTCCGAATTCCTCTACAAAACCCGATTCTAACAGACGAACACCGTATCAATCACTACACATTCTTACCGAACATGATCGTACACTTTTTCTGCTTTCAAACCATGCGCTGCATAATTCACATACCCATAATACATCCTCCGACCACAACAGGTGAAATCTCACGAAGCTGACACCCGCAATACACCTCATATCACATGTGAGCCCTCTTTCAATTCTCGCTATACTGCCACAATGAAAGAGGCATGTAGAAACTCATAACCACCCGACGAATCAATAAATCATGGAATCTCTCCTCCTGATAGGAACCATTACCTCATTCTAAACCGAATAATGATATTTTCTCTTTAATATACCCTTCATAACTCCGATAGCACTGATTCCAGGTCCAATAACCTCATCCCACCCAGTACAAGCTGCTCAGGCAGTAAGCCATCTCGAACACTGCCAAAATCTCATATGACCCCAACAATGCACCAGCAAGCTACAAACTCGAATGCGATACATAAGAAAAAACGAAATCTGGAAAAGAACTATCTAGGCCGTATAACGAATAAGACGGTCGAACAGACGCTATGAACCCTTCTCAGAGAATGAGAAACAAAATACACAAGAATAGATATAGGAAACTATACTCAACATTTCACCGTTGTGGCATGCAACCCGATCCACACATGATACCGTTGCGGTGTGTAACCTGATCCAAACATGATACCATTGCGGCGTGCAACCCGATCCAAACAACGTACTCGTTGCTGTGTGCCACCCGATCCACAAATAACAATAAATAAGAAAATGCCCATCAAGCCATAATGCTTATACCTACGAAATGACGAATATCTACCACAAGCACGCCAAGTGCAAAAATACCACCCTGGGGAGACGGGTAGCGCCATACGCTACAAAACCCAAGCACGGCTAAGGTGCAATAAGTGGCCTGCATCTCGAGAGCCATCCTGCTCATTTAATACCACAAGCTACATGGGACCACAACACATGTGCGAATCATCAAGTCGTCTCAATCCGGAACTAACTCCCACAGTTCACAACCAAAGGAATAGAGCGCCTCCCAGGCATAAACTCTTACATTAACGATAGTACCATAATCTCCATGCTTGGTTTCAATCCTTAACAATCAAGTGACTAACATGTCAAACTTATACAGATTTCTCCATGGGATACTTTCCCACGAACTTTCGCACCAAGTAGCAAAGTCTGCACATCCATACCACCAACCATTCTAATTCTGTAAAGCAAATCAAGAATCCGCAAATTAATACACCAAACGCCGTTCTCAGGCGACACTAAAGAAAATGTCATCTTACTCTGAATATCTTAATTCTCCCCTGCTCATCCGAGCTCGTGACATTCTTTTCAACACCGAACTGCAACCTCGATCCTCAACTTTCAATTTCCCGTGCCGCTCACTGCACCTATCATGCCGCCATGCGAGAGTACACGAATTTATCATAACCCTTGAACTACCAGTAGAATAAATACTTCATTGGCTAGAAATCTTTCACTTAGGTCATTTTAGTAGAGCCAATGCAACATGCAACTGAATTCCCAAACCGCAGAAAATACAAACCTCAAGTCGTGATCTAACCGCCATGACTCCTCCAGAATCCATTTACACCACAAGGCCATTTAAATCAAATACCTCCCAAATCAATCAAGTTATGGGGGCTGTCAAGCCCGCACGTACGACCACAAACCATATGTATAACTTCACACGCTGAAGGAACTGATCTTTGCCAAAATCATGTTAATTCAACCATTACTAACCAACCCAACTTCTTCCAGTTTAGTCTCGACTTGCCTTAGAAATAATAATAGCTCCGTTCAAAAGCGTAATGAACCAATCTGCACTCATCCCGAGTGACCCAAATCACGATACCACATCATCTCAACACTCATGAATCATCTCATACTCTCCTTATGTGCACAATAACATCTCTAACTAGTACACCCATTCTGCAAGACTTTCTGCGAATCCGAAGCTATTTATTCCTTTTCCTCCAATGCTGCACCGCATACCCGATGATAACATAGAACATTCCAAGTCCCGTTCGTAATCCACTTTGAAAACTCGATCCTTAAGCACACAACGGACCCGAAATCCTTAGGCACTGCACTTAAATTCTTGAACCCACTAGGACCGTTGTTGAGAGTTACCCATTCTTACCTGATCCCGAATATAACCAAACTTCAATGCTCTGCTAGTACATGAACACCCTCTCAAAGAAGCAATTGGCTGAATTATTTTCCTTGTACATTACATCCACAAGAAGCATAAACTCTGAGTCTTCCCAAAACCTTCACCTCAATCGATAAGGCGAAGCATATCACACATTCATCAAGTTCCTTGCTCGAACCACTCATAATACTTTCTTTTCTTAGTCATAAATAATTCATCAACACATCGATAACTAGAAACCGCACAAGCAAACAACCACGCGATCCAACCATAAACGGTGGGGCTCCCCCACTTAGCTTTATGCTGCCATCACATAATGTAGAGCCCACAAAAATTCCTCCTTCTCAATTGCCATGATCCCGTACCGTTAACCTGCCAAATTTCTTGAAGTCTTTTGTTAAGCCTTTCATGAACATTCTGAATCATCCGTCACAATCACATATTTGACGTCTCACTAGGTAACAAGTAGTATTCTCCTGAGCCTATGCTCGCCCACCACGAAATTAGTAAACTCTCCTGAGCCCATGCTCGCCCACCAGCTGTACAAGTTTGTTCATTTCCCATTGACATCGACTGAAAGTCCAACAATACGCTCCAAACTCGAAGTCATGTTGCATCCCAAAATGATAGCTAAGTTTTCACACCCCTCTTCATTTCAAGCAAACTCCTTCCTGCCATAACCAATCTTCCTCGATACAGTAGCCACCATCCCAAGTAAAATCTGTAGACCAAATCACCTTCCATTATGATTCTCAAACTGTTCTACACTTTCTCAAGACATGGGGCTATCTTACCTCAGAATCCATATGATAATCTGCCACTCTTACTTTGGTTAAGCCATCTCTTTTAAGCAACTTCTCGACCTCTGTTGTTCATACTTGACCTGCTAGTAATTCAACCACCACGAGACACCTCCCGCCATGTCCTTCCTCATACTATGCTGCCCAATTGTTGCCTCAAATCAAATCCATACCAGTAGCACCAAAACTAATGAATTGCTACCAATTCTAAACCTCCTAGAAGATTATCTTTCTCGAGCCATCAACACTAGAAACACCAATTCGATTCTGAAACTGCTACACTCCGCTATCTCCGACACTAGCTTCTCAAGCGCCAGTTCCCCAACATCCTGCACGAAGGCAAACGAAGAAGACCATAACATCGGCGAACCTTAAATGCTTTCCCAACAAGGATGACGATACCACATCACAAATGAGAATTCCACCACGCTCGAAAATACCAAGTCTTGTCACTCCATCAACCAAAGCCTAAACCTCCATAGTCCGATTGCCCTTCTTTTGCTGGAATTAAATGTTGAGCCTCTAAATCATGCACTAAAAAATCCTCCTTTCAAGTCATTCACTGTCTCGACACTTAGGCAAGCACCCCACCATAGAAAGTATAAATACTTAACTGAAATGACAGAACACCCTTCCGCAAGGCGACGATAATAGCCCACCCGAACATGTAGGGAAAAACAACCTGCACCACGTCTACAGTACCAATAAAACTACTCAATGCCCAATTGATAACAAGTGCTTCATGTCTCATAATATTGAGTAGGAAGGAAATAAAGGCACAAGCCTCAATGGAACCAAATCGCACGATGAGGAAATCAAGAAGGGAAGTGCTCCTAACAGCCTTGTAGCCTCTCGAAGATAAGTATAAATGTCTCCGTACCGATCTGCAAGACTCTACTAGACTTGCTCATGACTCGTGAGACCCAAGTGAACCTAACTCTTTGATACCTAGCTGCCACGACCCAAAATCCGCTAAAGGTCGTAATGGCGCCTAACACTTACGTCAGGCAAGCCAGTGGTGATCTTCAACTTACTTACTCATTTTAGCAATTTTAAAATCATGATTTTCATTGATTAAATAATATGAAATAGAATTTATAGGGTGAATGATAATATGTACATGAACTACAATGATGAACAACCTGTAAGAACCCCCAAAACCCGGTGTAGTGCATGAGCATCAACTAGGAAATAAAATAAAATACAATATCTGTTTGGAATAAAAATTAGACAGGAGAATATAAATAATTCTGATGGAGACTCTACATGCTGCGGATCATAACATGAAATGCAGCTCACAGTAAAAGTCCCCGCAATAGCCGCGTCTTTGCACCCAAAAGACCAGCAGACATTATGTACCTGTACAATAAGTGCAGCAAGTGTAGCATGAATACGTAAATCAACGTGTACCCAGTAAGTATCTAGCCTAACCCTAGAGAAGTAGTGACGAGGGGTCGACATTGACACTTACTAGTGGTCCAATAAGACAGATACAGTAGAAGTAAACAGATGTGAGTCAGAGTAAATAAACAAAATAACAAGTGTAAATACGTGGCACAGTTCTCCTCTTAGCAATAACTCAAGCTCTCAACTAGTAGTTATCTCCTCAATCAGAGTATATATATAATAGATCTCACCAGATAGGTCGTCAGTTCAAATCAGAAAAACTCACAGATATACTGGCTTCTTGCCAATTATTACACACGATTTCATAAGAGTATTTTATAAAATTGTCGAGGCGTACGACCCGATCCGTCATAATGTTTCTGAACCATATATACATTGATTGTGTTGCTGAGGCGAACGGCCTGCTCCCATGAGATTGTGATACATAATCATGCCAAGGCGACCGACCCGATCCCATCATAATGTGCGCACTGCCAAGGGTCAAACGACACGAATTATAGATGTATCTATTATACTGCCGAGGCGAACGGCCCGATCCCATTAGAATAAGAATCTTTGACTGGTCCTTGACAAACCACTCACAAATAGACGTGTGAGTTATAAATTTTAAGGGAAACCTTTCGATGAGAACCATAACGTAGGAGAAATTCGTAAGAAGAGTATAATTATTTCGCGGCTAATCATAAAGCCCGTCGAATCTCTACAATAGAAAATCTATCACTTTACACAAGTCTAGTCTCAAGTCGCAACGTAAAAATGAAGGAATTTAATAGGCAAGAGATAACTCAAATAGTACAGTTATAGCATGGCGGAAACCTAAGTCTACCCGGACATAACATAAATTTAGCTACTTACGGACTCTCGTCACCTCGTGCGTACGTAGCCCCCACAACAAGTAGCACAGATATAATACATCACTTAGGTGTAGTTTCCCCCTCGCAGAGTTAGACATGAGACTTACCCCACTCCGAAGTTCCATAACCGGCTCCAATGCCACTCAAACACCTCAACCCGATGCCCGTCTCTTCGAAACTATTCAAACAATATGCAAATCAATCAAAATATACCCCAATACATATAATTTAACAGTTTATAATGATTCCCAGCTTCGCTCAAAAGTCAACAAAGTCAATCCTTGGGCCCGTGCGCCCGGATTCCAAATATTTTCGAAGATAAACTTTACCCATAACACCACAAACTCATATTTATAATTTATTCCTAATTCCATGTCCAATTTCGTGGCCAAATTCCAAAAATACCAAATTCTAGGTTTTCTACCAAAACCCCCCACAATTTCTACTAATTCCATGTTTAAATTCTTATAGAATCCATGTATTTAACTTACAATAGGTGGGAATAACTTGCCTTGGCATAGATATGAAAACCTCCACTTGAAGCTCTCCAAAATCGCCCAAACCAAGAGAGAATGCAAGAAAAATGGCCAATCCATTCATAAAACAACACCTCTGCCCGAACGACCTTCCGCTTCTGCGGTGAAATCCACACTTTTGCGAAGTCATGCCCAACAGACCTGCCCGCTTCTGCGCTCCAGGCACCGCATCTGCGATCATGCAGGTGCACGAATCGCTTCGCACCTGCAGCCTCTGCCCCGATAACCTCCAGTCGCGTATGTAAACCACTTCCTCGCTTCTGTGAAGTCGCTTCTGCGACACCTCACCCGCAGGTGCGGTCCCGCTTATGCAAAAACTTGACTGCATATGCGATCTCAGCCTTCCCCAGCAAAATCTGCTTTTGCGCTAGCTTGGCCACTTCTGCGGAGTCGCATCTGCGGCTCTTTTTCCGCAGGTGTGATTGCACCAGCAATTGGCCAACACCAGCATTCCTCAACTTCAAATTTCGATCCGATTCCAATCCGAAACTCACTAGAGGCCCCCTGAGATCCCGTCCAATCATACCAACAAGTCCTAATACCTCATACAAACTTACCCAAAGGCTCCAAATGCCACAAATAACATTAAAATAATGAATCGACAATCAAACTCTTCCTTTCAACTTTCAAGCTTCCAAACTTTGACGAACGCATCTGAATCCTATCAAAATACTCCGGAATGAAGCCAAACTTTACGCGCAAGTCACAAATCACGATAAGAACCTATTTCAAGGCTCGAAACTCCAAACAGACATCTATAACATAAATCCATTTCAAACCAAACTTATGAAATTTTGAACTTCCAAAAATGCCAACTTTCCATAATAGACGCTGAAATGCTCCCAGACCACCCGATACTCAACCCGAACATACGCCCAAGTCCAAAAACATCATACAAATCTATTGGAACCTTAAAATCTCAATTCCGGGGTCGTTTACTCAAAAGTCAAACCTTAGTCAATTATCACAATTTTAAGCTTTCAAAAAGTAGAATTTTCCTTATGAATCAACTCCAAACTTCCCGAAATTAAATCCCGACCACACGTACAAGTCATACTACCTGAATTGAAGCTACTCAAGGCCTCAAACCGCTGAACGACATGCTAGAGCGCAAAACGACTGGTTGGGTCGTTACAAACGTAGTGGGTAGGATTCCGACAATTGGGGAAATCATAACTCTAGGCATCCTTCATCTTGTCCCCAAAACCTTAGTATCTTTAGTTGTTAATTTACTATTTTAATGTATTGACCCAACTGGTCTTTTTGAGAATTAGCGTTCAGTTTGGTGGCGTAATGTCTCGAGCAGCTTCATATTATATATTATGGCTAGCGTGTGTGGTCGAGTTCGGATTTTGGATGATTCAGGATCAATTTGGAAGAAGGATTCTTGATTTAAAAACTTAAATGATAAGAGTTGACCGGATTTGACTTTTGTGTAGACGACTCTGAAATGGCATTTTGATGATTTCAATAGCTTCGTATGGTGATTTTGGACTTGGGTGTGCATCCGGATTTGGATTTGGAGGGCCGTAGGATAATTTGAAGCATTTTTGGCTTAAATTGGAAAGTTAAAGTTTTGGAAGGTTAAGAGGTTTCACTGAGAGTTGACTTTGTTTGATATGGGGCTCGGATCGAGATTCTGAGAGTTGGATTAGCTCTGTTATGTCATTTGAGACTTGTATGCAAAATTTGATGTCATTCCAAGTTGATTTGATATGTTTCGACGCGAGTTGTAGAAGTTGAAAGTTCATAAGTTCATTAAGTTCCATTTGAGGTACGATTTGTAGTTTTGATATTGTTTGATGTGATTTGAGGCCTCCATTTGTGTTGGGCTCGTTTTGTTATGTTCCGACTTTGTTTCTTCAAGCATAAATGGTACCACATTAAGAAAATGAGCTCCAATTTTTATTTTGATTTGATTCATTAGATCCGTATCATAATTACGGAGCCATAGCAAAAAGAATCGTTGGATTTGGACATCGTATGAGGAAGTTTTGCTCATTTTAGTGTCGGAGAAGAGAGATGGTGTTGGTGCTTCGCAGATGCGAAGTTGGGTCTGCATCTGCGACCCCGCAGGTGCAAAAATGGTCCGCAAAAGCAGAACTGATAGCTGGAAATGCGCATGTGCAGATTTTTTTTTCGCAAAAACGAAAATCCCTGAGTGTAAAAAATCAGATCGCGTTATTTTGGTATTTTGAGCATATCTTGAGTTCTAGAGCTCTGATTGAGGTGATATACGCGGCGTTCTTCCCGTCTTTATATGGGGGTCAGTATCTAACTATAATTTTCATATTTTAGTATGATTACAGAAGTTCATTTTTGAATTAATTCATATTTTGATTGAACAATTAGGGGTTTTTATTAAAAAAAACTTTTCTAAAGAGAATAATTGGGTTTTGAACATTGATTCGAAGTCGGAATTGGATGAAATTAGTATGGTTGGACTCGTATGAGTATTCAGATTTTGTGAATGTTATCATGTTCCGAGGTGCGGGCCCCGGGTTGACTTTTTAGTTTTTTTTAAATATTGAAGCTTTATTATCCGAAATCATTTCCTATGAGTTTTACTTACGATTTGAAGTTATTTTGGCTAGATTTGAGCAGTTCAGAGGTTGTTTCACTCGAGAAGGTCATTTTAGAGTAACAGTCTAGTTTCTTTGAGGTAAGTATCCTACCTAACTTTGTGTGGGGAAAACTACCCTTTAGGATTTGAGTCATTTGTGCTAACTGTGATACATGAAGGCCGTGTATGCGAGGTGACGAGTACGTACTCAAGTTTATTTGTGAAAATTTGATCACTTAGGGCTCTTAGGTTCTTGTGATGTGAAGTTGTTTTAGCATGCTAAATCCCCTATTTACTAAATTTACCCTTACATGTCTTATTTGGAATTAATTGATTCATGTATTATCCTTGTTGCCAATTAAATGCTTATGTGCTTTAATTGAAGATATTGCCTCTTTTATTGCCATGCTATCTTTTCCGTAATTGCTTATCCTTAGTTGAAGTTAATATTATTCTTTCCATAATTGCTTATCCTTAATTGAAGTTATTATTATCTTTTCCGTAATTGCTTATCCTTAATTGAATTTATTAGTATTTTTTCTGTAATTGCACAACCTTAATTGAAGTTTCTTCATCCCTTTCATTGTTGACTTATCCTTATTTAGAATCATTGATTCATGCTATCTCTCTTACCGTCAAGTTGTACTTATGTGGAAATCATTGTTGCACGCTATCTCTCCCCTTGTTGAGTTATTCTTGTTGAAACCATTATTCTCTGTTGTCTCTTTCATTGTGAGCTCGTTCGTCCGTTTTTTTATGTTCTGAAGTTCTTCAGTTGATATACTTGTTGTACTCTCGTGTTATTGTTGTTGCTGTTGTACCCAGTATTGTTGAGCCAGGGGCTATGCGTGATTGTGGTATTGAAACTATTTTGAGAAAATGTTGTGTCATATGGGCACGTGTTGCGAAGTCATTTTATTGTGTTGTTATGTTGTGGTACACGTGGTATTGTTGAGAGTATTGTCGGGGTTTTCGCACGTGAGTTGTCCGTGCTATTGTTACTATTGATATTTGCAAAATGCAGCATGACAAGGCGGGCTATATATATGGGTTTGCGCATGTGGCAAGATAAGGTGAGAACATTATTATGCTCGTGCGGCAAACAAGGCGTCATTTACTTTATTATTGCGCACGTGGTGAGAAAAGGTGGGCTATGTCGGGGATTGATTTGTGATGACTTGTGATGGCCTCGGGGCATTATTGTTGTTGATATTTGTGTAGGGGCGTGCCTAACCTATGTGAGTTTTAGTTGGTGCAAATTGTGGGGATCGTCCCTTATGTGCCATTTATTTTTCTCTACTCTTATTTGTTGGCCCGAACTGTGATAGAACCCTTGCAAAGCATACACGTACTTTATCACCCTATCGGTTAAGAAGATGAACACTGATGCTACCGATCATTTGTACATACTCCGTCTACTTGTTTTATATGTGAAATTAGTTCTATTGGCACGTGAGTCGTTCGTGCACTTATTAGTTGTAATGGGGCACAAGATGCCAAGTGATTAGGGTTCATGAATTGGGACCCATGAATTGTGTGAATTTTTGATATTTCGTACCTCGTGGGGATTATTGAATAAACCTGGTGCAAAAGCAATTATTCTTATCAAGTTACTACTTGTCTTGACTTTATTTGTTTTTCACAAAATTTAAACTGTGTCCAGCTTACACTACTGTGTTATTACTTGTGGTGTCCCGCTGTAATTGTTACTTCTAATTCCTATTCCAAGCACCATATTATTGTTGTCATTTTGCGTACTTCTGTAGAGATATCATACTATGTTAGTTCTATACTTATACTTGTTCAGATTATCTAGTCCAGTAGGTGTCTTGACTGTCCCTGGTCACTACTCCACTAAGGTTAGTCTTGATACTTACTGGGTACCGTTGTGGTGTTCTCATACTACACTTCTGCACATTTTGTGCAGATTTAGGTAATTCAGAGTCAGTCGATTGCTAGCTAGTTGTATAGATCTTACTGTGGAGACTCAAGTAAACCTGTCATTGCATTCACATGCCTTAAAGTCACCTTCTATTATTGTACTTGCAATGTTTATCTCTATTTCGAAACAGTTGTATTTAGAGGTTTTTGTAGCAAGCTCAGTAGAGCTTATGACTTGTACTACCGGTTTTGAGAATTGTAAGTTGTGTAATAAGGTTCTATTTCCTAATTATTAATTGTTGGGCAAATTCTTCTATTAATTCAGTAAGTGTTAGGCTTACCTAGTCTTAGAGACTAGGTGTTGTCATGACATCCTACGGAGGGAAATTTGGGTCGTGACAAGTTGGTGTCAGAGCTTTATGTTCATAGATGCTACGAGTCATAAGTGATTTTAGTAGAGTCTTGCGGATCGGTACGGAGCTTTACTTATCTTCGAGAGTCTATCGAACTATTAGAACAGTTTTACTTCTTCATTTCCTATCGTGCGATTTTATTGATCCTGGAGTTTGAGGTTTTATCATTATATTCTCTCACAAATAGTGAGGACGCGAGCTCCAGTTACTGATGACGCTGTCCCTGGAGCAAGTGTCACTAGGGGCAGAGGCAGGGGCCGAGGAGGAGCACGTGCTACAGCTAGAGCACCTGTCAGAGCAGTAGTTGAGGGGCCGCCAGTAGTTCATATAGGGGGACGGGCACCGGAGGCGCCTGTTGTTGCCTCCGGATTTCAGGAGACCTTAGCACAATTCCTGAGCATGTTTGGTACATTTGCTCAGGTGCGGTTGATTCTGGTTGCACCAACTACTTCATAGACCGGGGGAGGAGCTTAGACTCCCGTCGCCCGCACCTCAGAGCAGCGGGCTCACATTGTTCAGGTTCTGTGTGTGGTGCCGGCACAGCCAATTATTCCAGTTCAGCCCATGATTAGGGCAACAACATCTGAGGAAGAACAGCTTAGACTTGCGAGGTTCAAGAAGTATTACCCTCCTACCTTTAGTGGTTGGCTTAAGAGGATGCACATGGTTTCCTAGAGGAGTGCCACCGTATTCTACGCACTATGGATATTGTGGAGATGAGCGGGGTTGCTTTTATAGCATTCCAGCTTAAGGGAGCAGCATATCAATAGTGGTGAACGTACGATTTGTGTAGCCCAGCCGAGGAAGCTTCACTCACATGGGATCGATTTTCAGAGTTCTCCTTGAAGGAGTATGTTCCTTAGACTCTTCGAGATGCCTGGCTTGCAACGTTTGAGTAGCTGCTCTAGGGCACTATGTCAGTGTCAGAGTATGCCGTTAGATTGAGTGATTTGTCCAGACATGCACCTGCTTTGGTTTCTACAGTTAGAAAGGAGTCCGCAGGTTCATTGGGGGGCTCAATCATGATATCCACTTTTGCATGGATTGGGAGTTGGATTCGGATGTTCTATTTCAGCAGGTAGTACAGATCGCTCGCCAACTGGAGGGCATGCCGGACCAGGAGGGAGAGGACATGCAGGGTCAGGAGAGAGTGGACAAGGAGGCTAAGAGGCCTTGTAGACCGGGAGGATATACTAGTCCCTATTTTGGAGGCAGAGTACGCCATGGTAGAGGTTTTGTGGGTCAGTTAGTTCAGTTGCACTTCAGGCTTCGCGTGGTGCTTTAGATATCTATGGGTCTCAGAGTATCCGTGCCGGACAGCTTCCATAGCCACGCCAGCGGAGAGGTTTCTTTGAGTGTGGATATACTAGCCACATGGTGAGAGATTATCCCAGACGCCGGACAACTGTGTCACAGCGGGGTATTCAGGGTAGGAGTTCTGCTCCAGTTGTTGATATCCCTGCACCGCCAGCTTGGGGTGCAAGTCAGGCGGGTAGAAGGCGCCCAAGAAGAGGAGGCCTGGCTCGTTGATGTGCTTTCTATGGTAGGGATGAGGCCACTGTACCAGATGATGTCGTATAGGTATGGTTTCAATTTGTTATAGAGGAGTATCATTCGTATTATGTTTTGGTTCCGCTTATCGAGGTGAGTCCTCCTATGATGCTTCACATATGGGTGAGTTTTTTGATTTTGTACTATTCTTATGTGTTTACCCCTGTTTGGAGATTCTATAATGGTAGCTCGTGTCTATTTTTTGTTTTATTCATTACTGAGAGTTATGAGGCTAGGAATGACTTTCTGTTACCCATTACGGTAGGTTTTTATGTGATTTCTAGGAGGTTGGTTACGATTTGTGAATTAGATGCTCTACCGGTGTGGGAGTTCAGCATGTGTTGTAACCTTGCTAGAAAAAATTGAATTATTGGAAGGTTTCGGTTGGTATGATGTGTAGTCTACTTGTGATTCAGAGCTGAGGATGGAATCCTCGCGTTCCCATGAGGTTTGTTATGTTTGGACCGGGTTGCGAGTCGCGGTGAAGTTATATTAGGATGAGATCCTTGTGATTTGTTCATATACTTTTATTCTCCCTTATGGAATTAATTTGTAGTATGTTATTGATAGGGAGTTGCGTCTGTCGGTCTTGTTTGATAGTTTTTTCTTGTGTCCCCTCGTATATTCAGTCATATTCATGTTGTGCTTATGGGACTTTAGCTTGTGAGGTGTGTTCCCAAGTGATGTTGGGTGTGACTTGTTGATTTGAGTGAATAGTCATGACCTCTTCGTGTTTCTTGCATCGTTGTCGGTGTTGTGGAGGTTTGGAACAGGGTTCTAGCTGACATGAGGTTAATTGCTGGTGTTGGGTTTGAGTATTGACGACTATTGTGACCAGAGATGTTGTTATGGACATATGTGTAGTGTGTTACGTTATGTGTTTGTATATGGTGAGTGTAGACATAGGTTATTGCAGTTGATTGAGGCTGATACCGTCTGTTGATGTAGGAATCGGATCTTTTGGAAACTAGCGGATGGTGAGAAATTTGGTTCTAAGGCCTATTGGTATTGGCGGAAGGAAAAATCTTCAGTTGAGGTGGTGTTGTCGGCCTTACGTGGATTTGGGTGACGTGCGGTCACTCGCGGGTGAATGTATGGTAAGTTCACGCATTGATTGATGACTTCAGAACGATTCTTGGCACGTTCAAGGATGAACATTTGTTTAAGACGGGAGAATGTAATGACCCGACCGGTCGTTTTGAGAATTAGGGTTCAGTTCGGTAGCTTAAGGTCTCGAGTAGCTTCGTATTATGTATTATGACTAACGTGTGTGGTCGAGTTCAGATTTTGGATGAATCGGGTTCAATTTGGAAGAAGGATTCTTGTTTTAGAAGCTTAAAAGGTAAGAATTGACCGGAGTTTGACTTTTGTATAGATGACTTCGAAATAGAATTTTGATGATTCCAATAGCTTCGTATGGTGATTTTGGACTTAGGCGTGCATCCGGATTTAGATTTGGAGGGTCGTAGGATAATTTGAAGCATTTTAGCGAAAATTGGAAAGTTAAAGTTTTTGAAGGTTAAGAGATTTAATCGGGAGTTGAATTTGTTGATATGGGGCTCGGATTGAAATTTCGAGAGTTGGATTAGCTCCGTTATTTCATTTGAGACCTGCATGCAAAATTTGACGTCATTCCGGGTTGATTTGATAAGTTTCGGCGCGAGTTATAGAAATTGAAAGTTCATAAGTTCATTAAGTTCAATTTAAGGTATGATTTTTAGTTTTGATATTGTTTGATGTGATTTGAGGCCTCGAGTAGGTCCGCGCTATGTTTTGGGACTTATTGGTATGTTCAGACAGGGTCCCGAGGGGCTCGGGTGAGTTTCGAATAAGTTTGGGTTGTGTTGCACTCTTCTTTTTGTGTTTCTACTTTGTTTCTTCAAGCATAAATGATATCACATTAAGAAAATGAGCTCCAATTTCTGTTTTGATTGAAACATTAGATCCGTATCGTAATTACGGAGCCATAACAAAAAGAATCGTTGAATCTGGATATCGTATGCGGAAGTTATGCTCATTTTAGTGTCGGAGAAGAGATATGGTGTTGGTGCTTCGTAGATGCAAATTGGGTCCGCATCTGCGACCCCGCAGGTGCGAAAAATGGTCCGCAAAAGAGGAACTGACATCTGGAAATGTGCAGGTGCGGATGTTTTTCGCCGCAAAAGCGAAAATCTTTGAGTATAAAAAATCAGACCGTGTTATTTTGGTATTTTGAGCATATTCTGAGTTCTAGAGCTCCGATTGAGGTGATTTATGCGGCGTTCTTCTCATCTTTTCATGGGGGTTAGTATCTAACTATAATTATTATATTTTAATATTATTACAGAAGTTCATTTTTGAATTAATCCATATATTTATTAGAGAATTAGGGGTTTTATCAAAAAAAAAATCTAAAGAGAATGATTGGGTTTTAAACATCGATATGGAGTTGGCATTAGGTGAAATTAGTATGGTTGGACTCGTAATTAAATGGGTGTTCGGATTTTGTAAATTTTTTCGTGTTCCGAGGTGCGAGCCCGGAGTTGATTTTTGGGTTGACTTTTTAGTTTTTGTTAAAGATTGAAGCTTTATTATCCGGAATCATTTCCTATGAGTTTTAATTATGATTTGAAGTTATTTCGGCTAGTTTTGAGTAGTCCAGAGGTTGTTTCACTTGAGAAGGTCATTTTAGAGTAACAGTTTAGCTTCTTTGAGGTAAGTATCATGCCTAACTTTGTGTGGGAGAAACTACCCCTTAGGATTTGAGTCATTTGTGCTAATTGTATCATGTGAAGGCCGTGTACGTGAGGTGACGAGTATGTACTCGGGCTTATTCGTGGAAATTTGACTGTTTAGGGCTCTTAGGTTCTTTTGTTCATTAGATGTGAAGTTGTTTTAGCATGCTAAATTCCCCATTTACTAAATTTACCCTTACGTGTCTTATTTGGAATTAATTGATTCATGTTTTACCCTTGTCGCCAATTAAACGCTTATGTGCCTTAATTGAAGATATTGCCTCTTTTATTGCCATGCTATCTTTTCTGCAATTCCTTATCCTTAATTGAAGTTATTATTATTCTTTCTGTAATGGCTTATCCCTAATTGAAGTCAATATTATCTTTTCCGTAATTGCTTATCCTTAATTGAATTTATTAGTATCTTTTCTGCAATTGCTCAACCTTAATTGAAGTTTTGTTATCCCTTTCATTGTTGACTTATCCTTATTTAGAATCATTCATTCATGTTATCTCTCTTAGTACTTATGTGGAAATCATTATTGCATTCTATCTCTACTCTTGTTGAGTTATTCCTGTTGAAACCATTATTTTCTGTTGTCTCTTTCATTGTGAGCTCGTTCGTCCATTTATTTGTGTTCTGAAGTTCTTCAGTTGATTTACTTGTCGTATTCTCGTGTTATTGTTGTTGTTGCTGTTGTACCCAGTATTGTTGAGCCGGGGGCTATGCGTGGTTGTGGTATTGAAACAATTTTGAGGAAATCTTGTGGCATATGGGCACGTGTTGCGAAATTCATTTTATTGTGTTGTTATGTTTTGGCACACATGGTATTGTTGAGAGGATAGTCAGGGTGTTCGCACGTGAATTATCCGTGCTATTGTTTCTATTGATATTTGCACATGCCGCGTGAAAAGGCAGGCTATATATGTGGGTTTGGGCATGTGGCGAGACAAGGTAGGAATATTATTATGCACGTGTGGCGACACAAGGCGGGCATTTACTTTATTATAACGCATGTGGAAAGACAAGGTGGGCTATGTGGGGGATTGATTTGTGATGACTTGTGATGGCCTGGGGACATTGTTGTTGTTGATATTTTTGTAGTGACGTGCCTAACCTGTGTGAGATTTACTTGGTGCAAATTGTGGGGATCGTCCCTTATGTGTCGTTCATTTTTCTCTACTCTTATTCGTTGGCCCGATCTATTATAGAACACTTGCACAAGTATACACGTACTTTATCACCCTATCGGTTAAGAAGATGAACACTGATGCTATCGATCATTTGTACGTACTCTGTCTACTTGTCTTATATGTGAGATTGGTTCTATTGGCACGTGAGTTGTCCGTGCAGTTATCAGTTGTAATGAGGGCACAAGATGCCAAGTAATTAGGGTTCATGAATTGGGACCTGTGAATTGTGTGAGTTTTTGAGGTTTGGTACCTCGTCGGGATTATTGAATAAACGTGGTGCGAAAGCGGTTATTCTTATCAAGTTACTACTTGTCTTTCCATTATTTGTTTTTCACCGGATTTAAACTGTGTCCAGCTTACACTACTGTGTTATTACTTGTGGTGTCCGCTGCAAATTGTTGCTTCTAATTCCTATTGCAAGCACCGTATTATTGTTGTCATTATGCGTAGTTCAGTAGAGAAATCATACCATGTGATCCGCTCAAATTACACCTTAATAATAGTGTAAGCGATCGATGTCAAATATAGTAACCCAACTAGGTTGGGGTCGAATCCCACAGGGAATAGGCGTGAAACAAATATCTGATTAATGTAATATTTCACTTAGTCTTAATTCGATCAAGTAACCAAATAAAATAAATTGATGTTGAGTACTTAAAGAAAATTAAACTAATAATTGCAGCTTGAAAAGAATAGTGTGATAAAGTTATGAAGTCGAGATACTAAGGTTGTGCTCCCCCTAATGTAGTAGAATGTATTGATATTGATATTAACATCCGCTCTTGATATGCAATTGGTTCTTACTAGTGTGATATCTGATATTTTCCAATATTTAGATAACGTATCCTCTTATGATCCTCCCGAATACATTAGAGTCGAAATTAAGAATACCCAATCATTCGCCGACTTAAAATCCTCTTATTCCTAAGTGATTTTATTACACAAGGGTTAAAGCCTTGAATTGTCGTTACTTATTTCTACCAAACTCTACCTCCCTTTTCCAAGGTACAATAGCGTAAATTGGCACCCGTTAATGTTTGCAACCACTAACGATTTAATTAAGAACGAGAAATAAATAAATATCAAGATTCTTTTGAAATAAAATAACATCAATTATTCAATAACATTCCACCCATCTAGGGTTCACAACCTCAGTATTAGAATTTAGCTGCACATATTGAAAACTAAAGAACAAATAAGAAAAGTTGAATTCATCTTACAACAATATTGATTTCTCAGTTTTGATCACCCAAAAATCTCTCCCAATTTGAAAATAACCAAAAGCACTATTTTTCACTTTGAATTCTGACAAGTCTCCCTTTACACAACCCTAGAGATGCTATTTATATAGGCCCAAAAATCGAGGCGAACTGAAATAACGTCTGACCTAATTTTTCGTCTGCGATCGCATTCCTGTCGCAGAACAGGAATGCGGTCCGCAGAATCTTCATCCTGTGTTGCAGACTTCACCAGAACTTCTCCTTCTCGTCGCATTTAAGAATGCGGTCCGCAGAATGATTCTGCGATCGCAGAATGATTCTACGATCGCAGAATGTGATCGCGATTCCCCTCTATTTTTCACCTCAAACTCTGTCCGTGTCTGCGATGAAAATGCGATTAGCATTTCCATTCTGCGGTCGCATTTTTGACAGCATTCTTACTTTAACTTTGGCTTGAAGTTCTGTCCGCCTATGCGATTTAAGTTCTAATTCTGCGACTCGCATATCCACTTTGCGGTCGCAGAATTGCTTCTGCTGTATTGTTGATCTCTTTTCTTGCCTTTGGACGGCTTTTGGACTGCTTTTCACGCTTTTGGATTTCTTTCATCCATGTACTGAAATTACACGAAAACTAAGTAAATATCATGATAATTAGCAAGTGGAACAAGCAATTTCTAATCAAATCGTATCAATATGTGCCGAAATTTCCCTGCACATCAACACCCCCAACTTAAGCTCTTGCTTGTCCTCAAGCAATGAACACAACACCACCCTAACTAATGCTCTACCTATCAAATATAAAGCAACATTGACCAAGGACAGTGGTTGTTGATAACATCGTAAGTATCACCATCTTTTACTGTACCCCCTTCGAATCATTAAAATGCTTCAAAGAACAAACAATCAATTATTGAACTTTTGAGCCTCAACAAAGTAACTAAATGCTACTTTCAGCTGAATCAACTTATGCTTTGACTCCAAGCTCAACTAGCTATCAACCTAGCAGTCTATGTGCCCTCACCAGAAAGAAAGTCTCATTCGCACAATATCTGCCATAGAATAAATCAAGGGACAAAAAGACTAAAAACACTCTCTCTCCGAATAAAATTTCAAGTGTCACCACCTGCCATGCCATAGGCTTGCCCTTATTTTAATTCATCACCTATTCATAAGAACACTTTAGTTAAAGATCACATAAGGAATTTATAGGCTTGTAATGTTGGTTTAAGGAAGGGTAGGATGTGAATTTAGATAATAGTGGCTACTTCCTCCTTGAACACTCATTACTCTCTTTCTCCTTCCATCCTTTTGTTCCTTTGCCTTCAATGAATTTACAATTCCACATTAAACCCCACTCACATACCTCTTTATTTTATTCTCAAGCTTCTGTATGCCACTTACATTGGCTATTTCTTTCCATCTTTTGCTTTCACACTTGTGGTATCTATTTATTTATATATTTTTTTTCGAAGCTTCATAGATTGATATGAGCTTTTGAGGTATGGAGTCTCATGATTTTACCCCTTTCATTATTGCTCTCCCACCCCCAACTTAATCTTTTATCAATACTCTCAATGTTCAAGGAGGAATGAGTTCAAAAGAGTCATTTTGATGAATGGATTCAGGTTATAATGCGGAGGCCAACAAAAAGGCTACAAGGCTCAAAATGGGGTAGTAGTGATAGTTAATATGCACAGGTCGGCTGAAAGAGGCTAGAAAGGTTTTATCACTACTCAAAGAAAGCCTAAGATCACTTCTCTAACTTAGCATACGTATTATAGGCAACGAAGAACCAACCGGGCAAGTTCTAGATAGCAGCAATGAACACGAGAATTATCAAACAACGCTCACACACACCAGCACATCAACTATTTGGTTAACATAGTTCATAGCTTTGGAGTGCGCACTTAGTGACTCGGGGCTTTCCTTGTGTCTACAATCACAATTCTAAGTAGCCCTAGAGTTACTGAGCGAGCCTCAACTTCACTAGATTGATTTGTTTCCAGGGTTCCATACTTCACTTATGGTTTCATACTTGTTTGTTCACCTACATACCATCCTGGTCAATGTACTTTATACTCAACAGCCTGGTTCTACTATTACACCCTTGAAAAAGAACCCGACAAAAGAAAAAACAAGGGGATTTTATTGCTAACTATTTAATTATAACAATTACAACAACATATATNGAGAAATAAATAAATATCAAGATTCTTTTGAAATAAAATAACATCAATTATTCAATAACATTCCACCCATCTAGGGTTCACAACCTCAGTATTAGAATTTAGCTGCACATATTGAAAACTAAAGAACAAATAAGAAAAGTTGAATTCATCTTACAACAATATTGATTTCTCAGTTTTGATCACCCAAAAATCTCTCCCAATTTGAAAATAACCAAAAGCACTATTTTTCACTTTGAATTCTGACAAGTCTCCCTTTACACAACCCTAGAGATGCTATTTATATAGGCCCAAAAATCGAGGCGAACTGAAATAACGTCTGACCTAATTTTTCGTCCGCGATCGCATTCCTGTCGCAGAACAGGAATGCGGTCCGCAGAATCTTCATCCTGTGTTGCAGACTTCACCAGAACTTCTCCTTCTTGTCGCATTTAAGAATGCGGTCCGCAGAATGATTCTGCGATCGCAGAATGATTCTACGATCGCAGAATGTGATCGCGATTCCCCTCTATTTTTCACCTCAAACTCTGTCCGTGTCTGCGATGAAAATGCAATTAGCATTTCCATTCTGCGATTCTGCGATCGCAGAATGTGATCGCGATTCCCCTCTATTTTTCACCTCAAACTCTGTCCGTGTCTGCGATGAAAATGCAATTAGCATTTCCATTCTGCGATCGCATTTTTGACAGCATTCTTACTTTAACTTTGGCTTGAAGTTTTGTCCGCCTTTGCGATTTAAGTTCTAATTCTGCGACTCGCATATCCACTTTGCGGTCGCAGAATTGCTCCTGCTGTGTTGTTGATCTCTTTTCTTGCCTTTGGACGGCTTTTGCACTGCTTTTCACACTTTTGGGTCTCTTTCATCCATATACTGAAATTACACTAAAACTAAATAAATATCATGATAATTAACAAGCGAAACAAGCAATTTTCAAACAAATAGTATCAATATGTGCCGAAATTTCCCGGCACATCACCATGTTAGTTCTATACCTATACTTGTTCAGGTTATCTAGTCCAGTAAGTGTCTTGATTGTCCCTGGTCACTACTCCACTTAGGTTAGTCTTGATACTTACTGGGTACCGCTGTGGTGTACTCATACTACACGTCTGCACCGTCATAATCCCAATTTTCCTCCGTAGGATGTCGTGATGGCACCTAGTCTCTAAGACTAGGTAAGCCTATCAATATGCGGAATAATAAAAATAAAGAAGAGCAACATCATAAAGATAGAGGGGGACTCCGAGGTCTACGGACGCTGGCAGATGTACCTTGAAGCCTCCACGTACGGCCTAGCTCACTAGTATCTGGCCTGGTAGGAAGAACCTGGATCTGCACAAAAAGATCTGCAGAAGTGTAGTATGAGTACATCATAACGGTACCTAGTAATTACCAAGCCTAACCTCGATAGAGTGGTGACGAGGTCAGGTTAGGGCCCTACTGGAAATAAAAGGAAGCAAGGTAGAAGATATAACAAAATAATGAATGACGGGCAATTTAAACAATGAGAAATTAGAGAAAGGCAACAACACCTCAATTAAAGGTAAGTAACATGGGTGCTCCCGAGGTACCGCCTCGTAGTCCCAAAAGTAAATACACAACAGGGGAAGCTCCCAAGGTACCGCCTCATAGTCCTAAAAGTAAATATGCAACAGGGGCGCTCCTGAGGTACCGCCTCATAATCCCAAAAGTAAATATGCAACAGGGGCGCTCCCGAGGTACCGCCTCATAGTCCCAAAGTTAATACACAACATGGGGAGCTCCAGAGGTACTGCCTCATAGTCCCAAAAGTAAATATGCAACAGGGGGAGCTCCCGAGGTACTGCCTCGTAGTCCTAAAAGTAAATACAGAACCCATAACCTATGGAACAATGAATTTAAAGCAAGAAATCCAACAGTTAGAGACTGAATACAAGATCAAGGAAGCAGGTAATTCAACTAAGTATGTTGCACAAATTGTAAGTAAGAGTTAAGACACGTTGGCATGCGACATTAGGCTAAACATAATGACTATACATGCTAGAGCAACTCAGTTAAGGAATTAAAAGTAAACTACTCAGCAAGAACTGGATTTGTCAACATATAACCCGAGTACGTACTCGTCACCTTACGTACACGGCCTTCACGTATTGCAAATGTCATAACAGTACCAAAACCTAAGGGGAGGTTTCCCCACACAAGGTTAGACAAGTCACTTAGCTCAAATCTCGCTCAATCAATTGATAAAAATGCCTTTCCCTCGACTTTCTGACTCTGAACGGCCCCAATCTAACCAAAAGAAATTACATACTATAAATATAACTATAATAAACTAATTTATATAATAAATCTACGACATTAGCAAAGAATCGAAAAATTATCCCAAAAGGTTGACCCGGGCCCACGTCTCGGAATCGGGGTAAAAATAACAAAATATGAACACCCATTCGATATCGAGTTCACCCATACAAAAATTACTCAAATCCGACACCAAATCGCCTCTCAAATCCCCAAATTAAACTCTCCAACTCCCTAGCCTCAAACTGCCAAATTCTACCTTAAATACACACAAACTAGGTGGGAAAATCAATGGGGAAACAAGATTATTGATCAAAAATGAGCACAAGAAACTTACCTCAAGAAACCCCTCGAAAATCCACTCAAGAATCGCCAAAACCCAAGCTTAAAATGTTTAAAATGAAGAAAAATCACGAACCCTTGTATTTAAGTGTTCTTTTTAGCACTTCCGCTTCTGCGAAAACTTAGCCGCATCTGCGGCGTCACAGAAGAGAAAACATACCCGCTTCTGCAACTTCCCTTGCTCCTACGGTCCCTTCATCTGCTCTTGTGGACTCGCTTCTGCGAGTCTCCAAGCCGCTTCTGCAGAATCCAGCCCCCTGCCCAATTCCGCTTCTGCGGTTATTCCTCCGCAGAAGCGACTCCGCTTCTGCAACCTTCACGTCTCACCTGCGACCATATTCCATTTCCTCCAGCCCCGCTTCTGCGCCCAAATGCTTGCTTCTGCGAGCTCGCACCTGTGATCAATCTTGTGGAGGTGCGATTGCACCAGAACTGGTGCATTTCAGCCATTCTCACAAGTTCAAATTTAGCCCGTTAACCACCCGTAATCCACCCGAGTCCCTCGAGACATCAACCAAACATACCAAAAAATCCAAAAGAACCATATGAACTTAGTCGAGCCTTTAAATCACATCAAACAACACTAAAAATACGAATTGCACATCAATTCAAGCCTAAAAAATTTTAAAACTTCAAACTTGCACATCTGATGCCGAAACCTATCAAATCAAGTCCGATTGACCTCAAATTTTGCACACAAGTCATAATTGACATTATGGACTTACTCAAATTTCTAAAATCAAAATCCGACACCGATATCAAGAAGTCCACTCCCGGTCAAACTTTTCAAAAATTATCCAATTTCCAACTTTCGCCAATTAACGCTGAAATGAACTACGGACCTCCAAATCAATATCCGGACACGCTCCTAAGACCAAAATCAACCTACGAAGCTATAGGAACCATCAAAACTCCATTCCGAGGTGGTCTTCACACAGTTCGAACTATGATTAATTCCTACAACTTAAACTTCCATTTTAGAGATTATGGGTCCCATTCCACTCAGAATCTCTCCCGAATACGAAACCAAGCACCCTGGCAAGTCACAAAACCTAAAATGAAATAGAGGAAACAATAAATAGGGGTTCGGGGCTAATACTCTCAAAATGACCGGCCGAGACGTTACATCCTCCACCTCTTAAAACAAACGTTCATCCTCGAACAAGTATAGAGACGTACTTGAAGTAGTGAATAGATGAGGATAACGGCTGTGCATATCATGCTCGGTCTCCCAAGTCGCCTCCCCGACCGGATGACCCCTCCACTGCACCTTTACTGACGCGATGTTCTTTGAACTTAACTTTCGGACATACCTGTCCAAAATGGCCACCGGCTCCTCAACGTAAGATATATCCTTGTCCAACTGGACTGATCTGAACTCTAACACATGACATGGATTGTCGTGATACTTTCGGAGCATGGAAACATGGAATACTGGATGAAATGCAGAGAGGCTAGGTGGTATGCAAGTCTGTAAGCCACCACTCCAACCCTCTCAAGAATCTCAAAAGGCCCGATATACCTAGGGCTCAACTTGCCCTTTCTCCCAAACCTCATAACACCCTTCATGGGAGAAACCCGGAGCAAGACCTGTTCCCTAACCATAAATGAAACGCCGCGAACCTTCCGATCTGCATAACTCTTCTGGCTAGATTGGGCTGTACGAAGTCGATGCTGAATCAATTTAACCTTTTCCAAAGCATCCTGAACCAAATCCATACCCAATAGTCTAGCCTCACCTGACTCAAACCAACCCACTGGAGACCAGAACCGCCTACCATACAAAGCCTCATATGGTACAATCTGAATGCTCGACTGATAATCATTGTTGTAGGCAAACTCCGCAAGTGGCAAGAACTGATCCCAAGCACCCCTGAAATCCATCACACACGCACGAAGCATATCCTCCAATATCTGAATAGTGCACTCGGATTGTCCGTCCGTCTGAGGGTGAAATATTATACTCAACTCCATCCGAGTACCCAACTCTCGTTGTATGGCTCTCCAGAACCGTGATGTAAACTGCGTACCCCGGTCAGAGATGGTAGATACTAGTACGCCATGAAGCCTGACAATCTCGTGAATGTAAACCTAAGCCAGTTGCTCCTAAGAGTAAGTAGTAACCACAGAAATGAAATGAGCCGACTTGGTCAATCTATCCACAATCACCCAAACTGCATCTGACTTCCTCTGAGTCCGTGGGAGTCCAACAACAAAATGCATAGTGATTAGCTCCCATTTCCACTCCGGAATAGCTTCTGAAGCAATCCACCTGGCCGTTGATGCCCATACTTCACCTATTAACAATTTAGGCACCGAGCATCATACTCCACTATGTCCTTCTTCATCCGCCACCACCAATCGTGCTGCCCCAGGTCTTGATATATCTTTGCGGCACCTGGATGAATGGAGTACCATGAACTATGAGCCTCCTGGAGAATCAACTCATTCGAACCATCTACATTAGGCACACATAGCCTTCCCTGCATCCATAATACACCGTCATCTCCAATAGTGACTTCCTTGGAATCACCGTGCTGAACTGTATCCTTAAGGACAAGCAGATGGGGGTCATCATACTGACGCTCTCTAATACGATCAAAAAGAGAAGACTGAGAAACCACACAAGCCAAAACTCGACTCGGCTCGGAAACATCCAATCTGACAAACTAGTTGGCCAAGGCCTGAACATCCAAGGCTAAAGGCCTCTCTGCTACTGGTAGATATGCTAAGCTACCCAAACTCTCCGCCTTGTGACTCAAGGCATTGGCCACCACATTGGCCTTCCCAGGATGATAGAGAATGGTGATATCATAATCCTCAGGTGCTGCTTATGATCCTCCCGGCTTCGGGAGTATAGCAAAATGTCGGCAATAAACACAATGAAGAAAGAGTCAAGATAGGGCTGAAATACACTATTCATCAAGAGCATGAATGATGCTGGGGCATTGGTCAGCCCAAATGACATCACAAGGAACTCGTAATGACCATACCGAGTCTTGAAAGTAGTCTTCGGTATATCTGGCTACCGAATCTTCAACCGGTGATAGACTGAATGCAAGTCGATCTTAGAGAACACCCTGGCACCCTGAAGCTGATCAAATAGATCATTAATACGTGGCAATGGATACCTATTTCACTGTAACCTTGTTCAACTGGCGATAATCAATACACATTCGCATAGAACCATCCTTCTTCTTTACAAACAAGACAGGAGCACCCCAAGGAAACACACTGGGCCAGATAAAGCCCTTATCGAGCAACTCTTGCAAATGTTCCTTTAATTATTTCAACTCTACTGGGGCCATACGATAAGGTGGAATAGAAATGGGCTGAGTGCCCGGTAACAGATCAATGCCAAAGTCAATATCCCTGTCGAGCAGCATGCTCGGAAGATCCGCCAGGAATACATCTGAATAGTCCCTCACTATCGAAACTCACTCGATAGTAGGAGTATCAAAACTAACATCCCTCACATATGCTAGATATGCATCACACCCCTTCTCAACCATTCGCTGAGCTTTAAGAAATGAGACAACCCTGCTAGGAACATAATCTAAGGTACCTCTCCACTTCAGCCGAGGTAGACCTAAAATAGCCAACGTCACCGTCTTGGCATGACAATCAAGGAGCGTGATAGGGCGACAGCCAGTTCATGCCTAAAATAATATCGAAATCCAGCATACTGAGCAATAATAAGTCGGCTCTAGTCTCAAAACCACTAATAACAATCAAACACGACCGATACACATGGTCAACAATAATAGAATCACCCACGGGTGTAGACACATAGAAAGGAGAACTTAGAAAATCACGGGATACACCCAAATACGGGGAAAAATAAGAAGACACATAGTAATAAGTGGAGCCCGGATCAAATAAGAGTAATGTATCTCTATGACAAACCGGAACAATACCTGTGATGACAGAATCGAATGCAACTGCCTCCGTCCTAGCAGGAAGGTCATAATACCTGGCCTGGCCTCCCCCTCTAGGGCGACCTCTACCTGTCCGACCTCCACCTCCAGCTGGCTATGCAGGTGGGGTGGTAACTGGTGCTGTAACCATAGCCTGAGGACCCGATGGAGCATGCGGTGCCTGAGAAATATATGGAGGTCTACCCCTCCTAAGTCTGGGGCAATCCCTCACCATATGACGAGTGTCACCACACTCAAAATAAGCCCTCAGAGGACGTGGCTGCTATGGCTGGCTCGGGCCTGATTGGCTGGACTGGCCGCTAAAAGCACCCCATGTAGGAGGTGCACTAGACAATGGCGGTGCATCATAAAGAGCCTGAGGCCTAGGAGTGGCTGGAGCACCGTTAGCAGCTGGAAGTGCAGAATGAACAGGGCGACCCCCATAACCCCTACTCTGACAAGCTGTAGCTGGGGAACAAGTACCAGTATATGTGCCAAACTCTCGAGACCTCTTGGCCTCCCTCTCCTCTCTCTCCCGAGTCAGCATACCCTCCAATCTCCTAGCGATCCCACCACCTGCTGGTATTCGATTTCCATCTCTAACTCTCGGGCCATTCTAAATCTGATACTGGGGTTGAGTCCCTCAATAAATCGATGAACCCCCTTCCGAACAGTAGCAACCAAGGTTGGTGCATACCTAGCCAAATAACTGAATCGGATCGCATACTCTGACACGGTCATAGAACCCTGGCGCAACTGCTCAAACTCTGCGTGCCATACATCTCTAAGACTCCAGGGAACATACTCCCTCAAGATCATTTCTGAGAATTGAATCCAAGTGAGTGAAGCTGCCTTGGATGGACTACCCAACTCGTATGCTCGCCATCACTTATAGGCCACTCCTCTAAGCTACAACGTAGTGAAAGAAACCCCACTAGACTCTGCAACACCCATAGTTCGAAGGATACGGTGGAACTCCTCAGAAAACCCCTGGGCATCCTCTGACGCCAAGCCACTAGAAGTAGGAGGATGGTACTTCTTGTACCTCTCGATCCTGAGCTGCTCCCCTTCAGAAAATGTTGCCCTAACCACGAGCTGAAATGGAGCTACCGGCTATATCGGTATGACCTCAGGAACCTGGTCGACCTGGACCCGCTACTCTGGGGTACGGGCGGCCAGATTCTGTGCTCCTCCCCCGGATAGAGATGTGGCAAGAACAAGTGGTATCAATCTTGCCTGAGCCAAGGTGCTGAACATGCTCAGAAACTTGGCTAGAGTCTCCTGAAGGGCTGGTGTAGTAACAGGCGTCTCAGGTGCTTGCCTTCCAACTAAAGCTACTGGTGGCTCCTTTGTAGCAGCTCGTGCGGGTGCTCTGGTTGCACCACGTGGACTTCCTCGGCCTCTACCTGAGCCCCGGCCTCTCGCGGCTCTAGTAGAGGGCGCAGGTGCCTGGTCATCCGATCCAGTTGTACGTGTCCTCACCATCTGTGAGAGAATAGAAAGGTGAAAATTTAGAGTCCGAAGTCAAAATCTTGCACGATAACGAATCAAAGAAGTGAAGATTTTCCTAACAGTTCCATAGCCTCCCGAAGATAAGTACGGACGTCTCCGTACCGATCCACCAGACTCTACTGAACCTGTTTGTGCCTCATAACACCTATGAGCCTAGAGCTCTGATACCAACTTGTCACGATCCCAATTTTCCTTTGTAGGATTTCGCGATGGCACCTAGTGTCTAAAACTAGGTAAGCATATCAATTATGCGGAATAACGGCAAATAAAACTGAAACTCAAATCTCAACATATGAAATAAATAAAAACTGCGATTCAAAATAGTTACAACTCCCGAAACCTGGTAGAAACAAGTCACAAGCTCTAAATAGAAAATACTAAGTGTCTCTATACATCAAAGTCTAATGAAAATAAAGAAGAGCAACGTTATAAAGATAGAGGGGGACTCCGAGGTCTGCGGACGCTGGCAGATGTACCTGGAAGTCTCCACGTACGGCCTAGCTCACTAGTATCTGGCCTGGTAGAAAGAACCTGGATCTGCACAAAAAGATGTGCAAAATTGTAGTATGAGTACACCAAAACGGTATGCAGTAAGTGCCAAGCCTAACCTCGATAGAGTAATGACGAGGTCAAGTCAAGGCCCTACTAGAAATAAAAGGAAGCAAGGAGGAAGATATAAAAATATAATGAAATGACGGAGAATTTAAACAATGAGAAATTACAAAAAAGTAACAACACCACAATTAAAGGTCCACAGGGGCGCTCTCGAGGTACTGCCTCATAGTCCCAAAAGTAAATATACAACAGGGGGATCTCCCGAGGTACCGCCTCTTAGTCCGAAAAGTAAATATGCAACAGGGGCACTCCCGAGGTATCGCCTCGTAGTCCCAAAGTAAATACAAAACAGGGGGAGCTGCCGAGGTACCGCCTCATAGTCCCAGAAGTAAATATGCAATAGGGGGAACTCCCAAGATACCGCCTCGTAGTCCTAAAAGTAAATACACAACCCATAACCTATGGAACAACGAATTAAAAGCAAGAAATCCTACAGTTAGAGACTGAATACAAGATCAAGGAAGCAGGTAATTCAACTAAGTATGTTGCAGAAATTGCGAGTAAGATTTAAGACACGTTTGCATGCGACATTAGGCTAAGCATAATGACTACACAGGCTAGAGCAACTCAGTTAAGGAATTAAAAGGAAACTACTCAGCAAGAATCAGATTTTTCAACATATAACCCGAGTACGCACTCGTCACCTCGCGTACACGGCCTTCACGTATTGTAAATATCATAACAGTACCAAAACCTAAGGGGAGGTTCCCCCACACAAGGTTAGACAAGTCACTTACCTTAAATATCTCTCAATCAATTGATAAGAATGCATTTCCCTCGACTTTCCGACTCTGAATGGCCCAAAGCTAGCCAAAAGCAATTACATACTATAAATATAACTATAATAAACTAATTTAAATATTAAATCTACAAATTTAGCAAAGAATCGAAAAATCGCCCCAAAAGGTCGACCAGGGCCCACGTCTCGGAATCGGGATAAAAGTCACAAAATACGAACACCCATTCGATATCGAGTTCACCCATACCAAAATTACTCAAATCCGACACCAAATCGCCACTCAAATCCCCAAATTAAACTCTCCAAATCCCTAGCCTCAAACTCCTAAATTCCACCTTAAATACACACAAACTAGGTGGAAAATTAATGGAGAAATAAGATTATTGATCAAAAATGAGCACAAGAGACTTACCTCAAGAACCCCTCGAAACTCCTCTCAAGAATCGCCAAACTCGAGCTTAAAATGTTTAAGATGAAGCAAAATTGTGAACCCATGTTAAGTGTTCTGTCCAGCATTTCCGCTTATCCAGAAACTTAGCCGCATCTGCGGCGTCACAGAAGTGACAACATACCCGCTTCTACGGCTTCCCTCGCTCATGCGGTATCTTCATCCGCTCCTGTGGACTCGCTTCTGCGAGCCTCCAAGCCACTTCTGAGGAACCCAGCCCCCTGCCCAATTCTGCTTCTGCGCTTATTCCTCCGCAGAAGCGACTCCGCTTCTGCGGCCTTCACATCGTACTGCAGCCACAGTCCATTTCCTCTTGCCCCACTTCTGCACCCAAATGCTCGCTTCTGCGAGCTCGCACTTGCAGTCAATCTTGCGCATGTGCGATTGCACAAGAACTGGTGCACTTCAGCCATTCTCATAAGTCCAAATTTAGCACGTTAACCACCCGTAATCCACCCGAGGCCCCTAGGACCTCAACCAAACATACCAACAAATCCTAAAACACTATACGAACTTAGTCGAGCCTTTAAATCACATCAAACAACACTAACAGTATGAATTGCACATCGATTCAAGCCTAACGAATTTTAAAACTTCAAACTTCCACATCCGATGTCGAAACCTATCAAATCAAGTGCGATTGACCTCAAATTTTGCACACAAGTTATAATTAACATTACAGACCTACTCAAATTTTTGATATCAGAATCCGACCCCGATATCAAAAAGTCCACTCCCGGCCAAACTTTCCAAAAATCATTTAATTTCCAACTTTCGCCAATTAACGCCGAATTGACCTATGGACCTCTAAATCAATATCCGAACACGCTCCTAAGCCCAAATCACCCTACGAAGCTATAGGAATCGCCAAAACTCCATTCCGAGGTTGTCTTCACACAGCTCGAACTACAGTCAATTCCTACGACTTAAACTTCTATTTTAAGGACTATGGGTCTCATTCCACTCCAAATCTCTCCCAAATTCGACACCAAGCATCACGGCAAGTCACAAAATCCAAAAATGAAATATAGGAAGCAATAAATAGGGGTTCGAAGCTAATACTCTCAAAACGACCAGTGGGGTCGTTACATGCACATTTTGCGCAGATCTAGGTAATTCGGAGTCAGTCGATCGCTAGCTAGCTGTACGAATCTTGCTGTGGAGACTCAAGTAAACCTGTTGTTGCATTCACAGGCCTCAGAGTCGCCTTCAGTTATTGTACTTGCACTGTTTATCTCTATTTCGAAATAGTTGTATTTAGAGGTTTTTGTAGCAAGCTCAGTAGAACTTATGACTTGTACTACCATTTTAGGAATTGTAAGTTGTGTAATAAGATTCTATTTACTAATTATTAATTGTTGGAAAAATTCTTCTATTAATTCAGTAAGTGTTAGGCTTGCCTAGTCTTAGAGACTAGGTGCTGTCATGACATCCTACGGAGGAAAATTTGGGTCGTGATATTTAATTTTCTAGTCAATTAGTAAGAAAATAGAATCTTAATATTTATAAATTAGGAATGTTCGATCTTGTATTCTTAGTGATACTTAATAGTTACAGCAAAACCTTAGTTATTTGTGGGATTAGACTTCCGACTTTTAAACCGGATTATATTTGTAGCGATCGCTTATCCTTTTTAGGACTAGAGTTAGGCATGATCAAATTTTGGCGCCATTGCGGGGGAACTAAAAGTGTAGCTGTAGCTGTAAATATTGCTTGGTGTCAAGTTTGAACTATTATTTTATTTTATTTTATTTTATGTTTTATTTGAGATACATGGCATCTTGAAATTATGAGAGTTTTGAGCATATTGTGGAGGAAACCACCCATCGTAAAATTATCAAAATATTCCTGAGAGCGAGTTATGTGCCCAACTCAATCTTATGTGTAGAATGTGTGTGATATGTGTGGTGGTCAAGATGATCATTTTCATGATTGTGCTTATATTTCTTATCCTCCCCCAACCCCTTACTATGATGGTTCTACTTTTTCTTGTGAAGTTAATAGGAACAAAGAACTTAGAGATGATGATCTGAAAGAGATCAAAGATATGCTAAGGTGCCTTGTGGAACAAAAAAATGAGAAACAACTGCACATACAAAGGCAAGATGTTATTATTTGCAACCTGGAGGCACAAGTGAGCCAATTTGTAGAAGCATTTAATGCTCAACAAACCAATATTGGGGATAGTAGCCAAGAAGATCATGAATTAGATACTGAAATTGATGAAATTGAGGTGCTAATGGAGGATGTCAGTGTAGAATATCAACAATCTATCCAACTAGAATTTGAGGATGCCTATATTGAAGAAGTAATACTAGAGTCAACCAAGGACATTGAAGATATAAATTTAGTTGACTATAGTATGATTGGTGTTGAGGAGGTGAAAAATCTTGAAACTCATGTATTTGAGCGTGTTGGATCTCATTCAAATACTTCTCTGCATTGTGTTCGGATGGTGAAATGAGAATGGATCCTTACGAGCGAAGAAAGGAGACAAGGGAAGAGGTAGATGAGTTATATATTTTGAAATTTTCGAGGCCTCCTAGGCAAGGCGATACTCCTCAGCTTAAAGCCAAAACGTGCATAAGAAATTATTTAATTTTTGTCTTTCAAGGCTTTCACCACCCCAAGAGCATAATCATATAGCAGAATCAAAACTTGGGATCCAATTCATAAGTTCAAAGTGGGGGCAGAAAGTGATTCACATTGTGCCGCGATGTTAAATCAGGCGCTTGTTGGGAGGCAACCCAACTTCACTGCTTTCTTTTATTTTTAGTTTTTAAATTTTTTTTATTATTATGGTTTTGTAGCATCGCTTTTTAATTTTTTTAGAAGCATGGGAAGCAAAGCCAATGGAATGATACAACGGCAAGCCAGATGGTTAGAACTAAGTGCGGGTTGCTTGCACAAAGAAAAATACCCAGGGAGAAGTCTGAGTACCCCATGAGCTGCTAGTGCTTTGGTCTACCAAGGAGTTCTTTTACCCTCTAATTATTTATGTTGTGAATTTGGGACAGTGCACAATTTTAAGTGTGGGGTGAGGAGATTGTTTGGGCGACTTTCTATGCTATTTTAATTGTGTTAGTTTAATTAATGATTTTATCCACTTTCTTGTTATAAAACATAAGTGAAAGTACATATAAAAAGTTAAACCTCATTCAAGAGAGAGTTTTATGCTACTTAGATGATAAAATTCTCGCATTCAAAATGATTGAAATATCCTAAAAGTCTGAAATGATGAAATTAAAATCAAATTAGTTATATAAAATAAGTGAAAGTACATATAAAAAGTTAAAGATCATTTTGGTGAGATAATATATGCTATTTAGATTATGGTCAAACTCTCTCATTCAAAATGACTAAAATATTCTAGAAACCTTAGAAAATAAAATTTAAATCAAATTTGTTATATGATGTGCTTGAAAATACATATAATTCGAGTGAGAGAACATATACTATTTAGATGATCGAACTCTTGTATGAAAAATATTAATTCACATTTCACGGTATGAAAAATAAATTATCGTTACACCCTAAGAAGAAAAGAACACAAAGAATGATAAAACAATTATTTGCACACCAAATTAAATAAAAGAAAGTAAGGCAAAAATAATGATTACATCTTAAATAAATGAATAAAAATTTGAAAAAAGTAAAATGATAGATAAATAATTAGCTAAAAGGAACACTTTCTCTTTTTGAATCTGGCACTAAGGATGAGAAAAGGTTATATGGGATAATATCAAGACAAAAATTAAAACGCCAGTTTCTAACCTGTTTAAAAGATTATTATGGAACCAATCTTGTTAAACTGTAACGATCATGGACACTTGCCAATCTTAAAGAAGTTTAAAACATTCCCATAATTTACTTCCTGATTAACCTAATCTTCTTCTCACCGTCCCTTTTTTCGTCTTCCACTCCCATTTCTCTGAGGCTCCAACCCATCTTATTTTTCCTCTATTAAAGCATAGAGTTACTTGCCTCTCGATTTTTATATATTTAGATGATAAGGCAAACTACTGAGGCTTTTGAGCTTCCAAGTTAAAAGACACAATTATTACGTAGTTGAAAAATAAAAACGGTTTTATCCATTAAGAACGACTATCCATTACTTAAGTGTCTTTTGAGATTTTAATAAGAATTAAAGGTGGCTTCTAACAGTTAGTGATACCATATCACCTTGATTAATACCATAATTATATATAATTATGGAATATAGATATAGATTAATGATAATTTCCTTTTTATTTGCTTTTAGATTTAAATTAACCAAACTTCGTGTGAAAATTCATGTTACTTAAATGAGTGCAATAACAACGATAGTAATGAAGAGAGATGTATGTAGATTTGTCCAAAAATATTATTGGTATAGTATTTGCTTAAAGGGTATAAAGGTCATCTAGTTTTTGAAGGTTATTTCAGTAAAATAATTTCACCTAAAAGTCTTCATACTTATAATATTGCATGATGATGATGATATTGATATAGATGCTAGATGGTAACTCAAAAGTCCTTGCATTACCCACTTCTCTCTTCAATATGACGACCCGACTTGTCATTTTGTGAATTGGCGTCCCGTTCAATAGTTTAAGGTCCCGAGTAGCTTCATAATATGTATTACGACTTGCATGTACGGTCGAGTTTGGTTTTCGGAAGATTCGGAATTTAATTGAAAGAATTCTTATTTTTGAAGCTTAAGTGAAAAGAGTTGACCGGAGCTTGACTTTTGTGCAAACGACTCCAGAATGAAGTTTTGATGATTCCAATAGCTTCGTATGGTGATTTCGTACATATGAATATGGCCGGATTTGAATTTAAAAGTCTGTAGGGCAATTCGGCGCATTTTGGCGAAAGTTAGAAAAAAGAAGATTTTTGGAAAGTTTGATTGGAGTTGACTTTATTGATATCGGGGTCAGAATTCGATTCCGAAAATTGGAACAGCTCCATTATGTCATTTATGACTTGCATGCAAAATTTGAAGTCATTCTGGATTGATTTGTACGTTATGGCACAAGATATAGAATTTGGACAATTTCATAAACTCATAAGTTCAATTCAAGGTGCAATTCGTTGTTTCGATGTTGTTTGATGTGATTTGAGGCCTTGACTAAGTCCGTATTATGTTATGGGGCTTGTTGGTAAATTTGCACTGGGTCCCGAGTGGATTGGGTGAGTTTCGGAGTGGTTTCGGACCATTTCTAGGCCATTTTTAATTGCTGGTTTTTTGCTACAGCAGTGTGTATCGCGAGAAATTTCTGATGCATAGGGCTGACTTTGGAAATCTGTAAGAAATCCGGAGATTATCCAAAAACGAAATTTGTAGCTCTTTGCGTCTAGTTTCTAGAAAGGTAAACTATTTATTATTTGGACATTTGTACAAAAAGTTATGATATATATATTGAAGATTAGTACTACAGCCTTTTTGCCTGACAGTGTGCATCGCAAGAAATTTCTATTGCATAGGGCTAAGTTTGGAAACTTATATCTCGCAATCTATAAGGAATTTGAAGATGATTAAAACATCAAAGTTGTAGCTATTTGATTCTAGTTTCTAAAAAGGTAAACTTTTCATCATTTGGACATTTGTATAGAAAGTTATGATCGATTTACTGAAGGTTAGTACTGCCTTTTGTTTTGGCTGGAAATAATGAGGCAAGTCGCATTTCACAAATGTGACTTGCCTGGAAAGAAGCTTATATTTGGGAGTTAGCATTTTTATTCATTCTTGACGATTTTTAGATCTCGGGAGAAGCGATTTTCGGGAGATTATCAAGGAAAACATTGGGGTAAGAATTCCTAACTCAATTTTGGTTAAATTACCCGAATCCACTGTTGTCTTTAACATTTAATTGGTGTTTTAAGTTGAAAAAATTGTGAAAACCCTTAAGGTTAAGATTGAGAATTTAAGGGCCGAGTTGTTATCGGAATTTAGTAATTTTGGTATGGTTGAACTCGTATCGGAATGGGTGTTCGGATTTCGTAAAAATTTTATCGGGTTCCGAGAGACGGGCCCCTTGTTGACTATCGGTTGACTTTTTAATGTAAAATTTTAAGTCGACGTTATATTATCCGGAATTATTTTCGATGAATTTTAATGAAGTTATATAATTTATTTGGCTAGATTCGAGCCATCTGGAGATCATTTCACACAAGAAGGCTATTTTGGAATATCGGCCTAACTCCGTAAAGGTAAGTATATTGCATAATCTTGAGTGGGGAAATTACCCCTTAGGCATTGAGTCTTATGTGAAAATTGTGTGTTTCAAATCCATGTATGCGAGGTGACGAGTACGTACTCGGGGCTTATAAAGTCTTAGGTATTTTTATGTATTAAATTGAATAATTGTTGGCATTTATTAAATCCTCAATTTGCCATACCTCAAATCCTTGTTTGTCGAATTTATTTTTATATGATAATTTGGTGTGATTGCCACTTTGATTTTCATGTGAAAACTGTGTGTTTGTTGAGTTGACATTTCCTGAAAATAATTAATTAAATAAGTTTAAAAAGAGGCATTTGTATATTTATCTGAAATTTGGACTAAAGAAGGTGTTGTCCTGTGTTGAGCTATTTTTCCATCTTTGTTATTGTTTTTGAGGTTTTACACACATTGTATGGAGCCTTGGGCTATTTGCTATGAAATTAATTGATTTCGTTATACTTTTGGAAAGGTTGTGGCCTACGGGCAATTTGTGATAATCTTCTGTGTAAATTGTTGTGTGATTTGGGTTACTATTGTACGGCGTATGACATTCCATTGTTACTATTATGCAAGTATAAGGGTGACATTTCATTATTGTTATGTGTGTTAGGATATTATCTGGGCGGAGTGATAAGGGAGGCTATTAAACGGAGCGATAAGGGTGGCTATTGATATTGTCATAGCGGAGGGATAAGGGTGGCTATTGATATTGTCGGGGCGGAGGGATAAGGGTGGCTATTATATGGAGTGATACGGGTGGCTATAGGAGAGATAAGGGTGGCTATTGTCAGGGATGATCTGTGATGATGTGGGATTTTTGTGTTGGTGATTTTTATGTGATGTTGTGATTTCCTTGTGATTTCTTTTATACCTTGTGCAACTTGTTTTGTTAATTCAATAAATTTGATAACAGTCTAATACATGTTGAAATTGTGAGCTTGTGGCTATTGCCGGACGGATTACGTTATTGGCACGTGAGTTGCCCATGCAGTTGTGATAAAATTATGGGCACGAGGTGCCGTGGAAATATGAAAGTGAGCTGAGACCTGTATTTTTATGATTATGAAATGAGGTGTCACAGGGTGACTTTTATTTGATAGAATTATATTCAAAAATATTATTTAGAAGAATTATATTGAAGGATATTTGTTTGAAATAATCATATTCGAAAGATATTTATAAGGAAGTATATTCAAAATATATTTATTTGAAAGGATCATATTCTAAAGATTTTTATTTGAAAAAGTTATAGGTGAAAGATTTATATTTGAAGGACTTGATTACTTGGTTGTACTTGTGTTCATTATTCGTTTGAGCAATACTTTTAGTGTTCTTGTGGCCTTGTTGTTTATATCCTTGATTGATCCTTGTTGCCATCATTGCTATTTGTTTCCTGTTATTTTGTACGCTATATTGAACAGGTTATTAGATCAGTGAGTGTCTTGACTCTATCTCGTCACTACTCTACCGAGGTTAGTCTTGATACTTACTGAGTACTGACCGTGATCTACTCTTACTACACTTCTTCACATTTTTGTGCAGAGCGAGGTACTGGAGATATTGGACTGAGTTAGTGCGTTGATCGCAAGGATTCAAGGTAGAGCTGCTTGGTTCTCGCAGTTCCTTGAAGTTTTTCCATTTTATTGTACTGTCAATTATTATTCGAATAATATTGTATATTCGATCCTTGAGATCATTTCATGTATTCAGTTAGATTTAGTGACTCAGTATTACCAGTCTTGGGAGGTTGTTTAAATATTTCTGTTGTTGGTTTTGACACTTGTATTGAATTCAAAAAAAAAAAGGGGCTTGAATTGTTATTATGATCGGCTTACTTAGTCTTAGAGACTAAGTGCCATCACGATGCCTGTGGTGGAATTTTGCGTCATGACGCTTGAATTATCATATCTCTTACAAATTACACTAATATTCGAAATTATAACTTTTTTTGTTATTAAATAATTAATACGAAATAGATAAAAGATAATTAGACCTTTGTATATGTAAGAATGACATGAAAATAGATGTTATGATGCACACAAAATTGACTAGTTAAGGTAAAATTTAAATACTAGCAATAATAAAATGGATCAAAGTATATTTAGAATCTAAAGTTATATTAAAAAAAATTCAATGATGAAAAATGAGGTTTTGAGTAGTGCATCAAAAGGCAATTTCTAGGCGAGCATAGAGACCAGGCATTTTAAAAATGCACTGAGGCGTATTGGTATGGCATAAAGTATCGTGGAAAGTTACCTATGTTTTGGGTTTGAGTAAAAAATAAATCCTTTTTAATACTTAAGTACTCAAAAGTTAACTCATACTAGCAAATTTTCAAATAAAAAATATCAAAAGTCAAAAGCCTTTTCTAATTATTTATCGTAATTTCATAATTCTTTTTCTTTGTTGTTTATCGAGTAACAAATACTCTTTGACCTTTCGTTTAGGAAGTACAAACTACAAAATAAGAGATCTATCCTATATAGGCCAAAATCCGTCCATAGAAAATTTAGCGTAATATGGAATTAAGGAAAGAGTCAGTCGAACTCGCCCAAGATGCAGCAAAGTCATTGGCCGAGGTGCCAAAATGAGTCGTAATTGAGGTGGCGACAGGAGCCGTAGTCGACAAGGGTCGAGGTCGAGACTGACTATTGATGATAAGGCTTGTAACGGCTTCTTTGACAGGATAGGATATTAAAAGGAAATATTTTAGTGGATATTCCCTTCATTTTTGTACTATTAGGGTTTCCTAGGAAAAGGCCCCATATATATAGAAATAAGAGACAATGATAGGGGCATGTAATATTCATTTTGATAAGAACACTTTTGAGAGGAAGACTTTCTCTCTTACAAAAAATACAAAGACTACCTTTTGATAAAGATTCTTGTTCATATTATTCCCCACCTTTCCATCAGATCCGAGGATTGTTCATACGAATCTTGGACCTATCTACCATTCATAATTGTCAGGAGAAATATTCGTTCAACCCATCCATTATTGGGTGAACCTTTCTCCTTATTTACTTAAATGCCATTTATTGCCAGTTATTGATAGTTATATCTCCATTAATGTTCATGCTTTAAGAATATTTTGCATGTATTGTCATCAACCTTTTACGGGATATGTCAATCTACTGTACGTTTTCGAGGTTAGTGTGTAGAGTTATTATCCTTAACTAGATTTAACCCCTTGTTACATAAATTTAATATCTTAACCGGAAGTTATACTTTTAGGTCAAACAATTTGGCGTCGTCTATAGGTATTTTGTAGCTAAGTCTTTTAGTTTCTTCTAGATCTACAACTGACACTGGTTACTGACACAAAAAAAACAAAAAGAAAAACCTTCTTCTCTTTGTATGCATAGATCTAACATGGCAGGTCAACAACCTCGTGGACATCATCCACGAAAGTTCTGAAGCAGTTGACGAGGACACAACGCCCAATGCCTCTCCTAGGCGAGGTGGATCACCCCCTCCCCACTACAGCATCACAAAATCCCATGGCAAGACAGCCTCCACATCCGCGGGAGAGGAGACGCCACCAGCGATAAACAAGCTCCTTGAGGCTTGGCTAACTGATACACTGACCAGTGTCCTACATAAGCCCGTTCAGGATGCGGCCACAGTAAAGGCGAGAACCTGTATCGCACCATCAGTGGACGAGCAACATGATCAGTCTCCTCCACCCACGACGACAGGTATTACTCACAATGTTGTAAACAATGTCGGCACCGACGCTCTCACAGCCATTCTAAAGAGGATGGAGGAAATGGAAAACGAGAACAAGACACTTCGGGATCAAATGAGAGAGCATCAAGAAAGGGTCGATAAAATACCGAGCGCTGCTAAGTTATTACCGAAGAGAGACGCCGGTTGGTTCGTCGAGCAGTCGTACAGTGATAGTGTTGCCCCACATGCCATACCAAAGACCATTAAAATGCCGCCTTATCTGAAAATATACGATGGCACAACCGACTCTGAGGATCCTGTAACCTATTACGTCACCGCCGTGAAAGGCAATAACCTCGCCAAAGAACAAGTATCCTCCATTCTGCTAAAGAAATTCGACGAAACCCTCACGGGAGGTACATTAACCTGGTACTCGCAACTGCTAGCACATTCCATCGAAACCTTTAAGGAAATGGCCGATAAGTTCGTGATGGCCCATGTCGGGGTCAAGAAAGCCGAGGCAAGTGTGAATGACATCTTTGCTATCAAACAGTCCCCGGGAAAAGGACTGAGGGACTTCCTCGCCCATTTCAACCGAGTAACAATGACTTTACCCAATCTATTAGAAGGAATGGCGGTAGCTGCTTTTCAAAACGGGCTGAACAAAAATAGTTCAAGGGTGACAAGAAAATTATTAAGTCAGCATATGAAATATCCCCTAACGACTTGGGATGAAATACATAATGCATACTGTGTCGAAGTCCGAGCAGACGAAGACGACCTTAATGGGCCGACTTATCGACTGACCTCAATACAAGCAGAATCCAGAAAAGATTGAAGAATTAATATCAGAAGAGATCCAGCGGCCTCACGGCCAAACCGGGAACAGCATCTCCCATATGTCATAACTACCATTGTATCCTCATCTCGCCATGAAGAAGGTCTGCCCCGATCAAGAACAGGGACTCACCGGAATAAGAGAAGTATACCCTATTTACTATCCGCTCAAAATTTTTGTGTGTCACCTACAAAGATCGTCTACGCCCTGGAGAAGCTTGGACCAAAGGTAAAGTAGCCACAAAAGATGAGGTCGGACCCGAATACTAGAAAATCAGATGCCCTCTGCGAGTTCCACCAAGAGCGAGGACACAAAATTAAAGATTGCATCGCCCTAAAACAGGAGGTCATAAATATGCTGCAACAGGGACACCTCAAAGAAGTGCTGAGCAATTGGGGAAGGACGAACTTTTCCAGTGGACGCAAACAACATCAAGGGCCGCCGAAGCCGCCCTCGCCATCCCGCACCATCCACATGATCATCGGTGGCGGGGATGACGCTTCCATCAACAGTGTGAAGTTCACCACAACCCACAAGCTCAAACGGTCGATCACCCACGAACGGTATGATGAACTCGAAGAAAGTATCATCTTCAATAAGTCAGATATCAACGGCTTGGCTTTCCCTTACTATGATGCCCTTGTTATTACTTTACGAATTTTAGATACCGACATAAGACGGCTTATGGTAGACGATGGGAGCGACGCGTGCATTTTCCATCCTCGGGTACTCGCACAAATGAAACTCGAGGACAAGATAGTGCCACGCTGCAACAGGCTTTAACAATGCAGTTGAGCGAACGTCTGGCGAGATCACACTCCCCGTCCTAGCGGGTGGCGTCATTTTGTAGACCACATTCCACATCATGGACCAGGACACGACATACAACACCATCATAGGGCTACCATGGATACACACCATCAGAGCTATCCGCTCCAGCTTGTACCAAATCATCAAATTCCCAACTCCATGGGGGATATTCAGTATACGAGGAGAGCAACTCACATCCTAGAAATGCTACCGCATCGCCCTAGACTGCACGGCCACCCAATAAACAAGGGATAAAGAAAAAGAAACATAGCAATCAACAAGGTCGAGGTCGGTAAACGATGACAACGAGAACGTCATCAGAGACTCCGATATGGTCGAGGGCGTAGGATCGACCATAGAGGACCTCGACCCCCTCCAACTAGACAGCAACGACCACAGCAAGAATGCTTATATCGGTTGCAAACTTCAGGAACCAGGTAAGTTTCGTGAATTTTTAATTGTTAGCGCAGACTTGTTTGCTTTTAGCCATGCAATATGCCAGGCATCCCAAAGGAGATCGCCACGCACAAATTGAACGCCAATCCACTCAACCCCCCTCCCCCCCCCCCCNAATACAAGCAGAATCCAGAAAAGATTGAAGAATTAATATCAGAAGAGATCCAGCGGCCTCACGGCCAAACCGGGAACAGCATCTCCCATATGTCATAACTACCATTGTATCCTCATCTCGCCATGAAGAAGGTCTGCCCCGATCAAGAACAGGGACTCACCGGAATAAGAGAAGTATACCCTATTTACTATCCGCTCAAAATTTTTGTGTGTCACCTACAAAGATCGTCTACGCCCTGGAGAAGCTTGGACCAAAGGTAAAGTAGCCACAAAAGATGAGGTCGGACCCGAATACTAGAAAATCAGATGCCCTCTGCGAGTTCCACCAAGAGCGAGGACACAAAATTAAAGATTGCATCGCCCTAAAACAGGAGGTCATAAATATGCTGCAACAGGGACACCTCAAAGAAGTGCTGAGCAATTGGGGAAGGACGAACTTTTCCAGTGGACGCAAACAACATCAAGGGCCGCCGAAGCCGCCCTCGCCATCCCGCACCATCCACATGATCATCGGTGGCGGGGATGACGCTTCCATCAACAGTGTGAAGTTCACCACAACCCACAAGCTCAAACGGTCGATCACCCACGAACGGTATGATGAACTCGAAGAAAGTATCATCTTCGATAAGTCAGATACCAACGGTTTGATTCCCTTACTATGACGCTCTCGTTATTACTTTACGAATTTTAGATACCGACGTGAGACGAATCATGGTAGATGATGGGAGCGGTGCGTGTACTATCCATTCTCGAGTACTTACACAAATGAAACTCGATGACAAGATAGTACCACGCTGCATCATACTAACAGGATTTAACAATGCAGTTGAACAAACATCTGGCAAAACCACACTCCTCGTCCTGGCAGGTGGCATCACTTTGGAGACCACATTTCATATCATGGACCAAGACACGGAATCCAATGCCATAATAGGGCGACCATGGATACACACCATGAGAGTTGTACCCTCCAGCTTATACCAAGTCATCAAATTCCCAGCTCCATAGGGTATATTCAGCATACGTGGGGATCAATGCACATCCCAAGAGTGCTACCGCATCGCCCTAGACTGCACGACCACCCAACAAATGAGAGATAGAGGGAACGAGGCATAGCAAGCAACAGGGTCAAGGTCGGTAAGCGATGACATCGAAGATGTCATCAAAGACCAAGACTCGGTCGAGGCCATAGGATCGACCGTAGAGGACCTCAACCCCGTCCAAATAGACGGCAACGACCATAGCAAGAAAGCTTACCTCAGCTACAAACTTAAAGAACCGGGTAAGTTTCGTGAATTTTAAACTGCTAAAGCGGACTTGTTTGTTTTTAGCCATGCAGATATGCCAGGTATCCCAAAGGAGATCGCCACACACAAATTAAATATCGATCCACTCTACCCTCCGGTGAGGCAGGTTCGACATAAGTTCAACTCTGCAATTAATGATGCAATTCACGAAGAAGTGAAAAACTTATTGGAAACTAGTTCCGTCAGGGAGTCGAAGTACACCCAATGGGTCGCGAATGTGGTCATGGTGAAAAAGAAGAATGGCAAGTGGCGGATGTATGTAGATTTCACCGACCTGAACAAAGCTTGCCCCAAGGATTCGTTCCCATTACCTCATATCGACTAGCTCATCGACGCGACAGTCGGGCACGAGTTGCTAAGTTTCTTGGATGCCTACTCGGACTACAACCAAATCCTTATGGAGGAAGAGGACCAGGAAAAGACCACCTTCATCACCCACCAGGGGACGTTATAGGGTAATGCCTTTCGGATTGAAAAATACTGGGGAAACTTATCAAATGCTGGTGATGAAGATGTTCAAAGAACAACTCAGAAAAACTATGGAGGTATACATCGATGAAATTTGGTCAAATCCAAAAGAAAAGAAGACCACATCGACCACTTAAGAGAAGCCTTCGGCATACTCAGGCAATATGGCATGAAACTGAACCCCAAAAAATGTGCATTTGGCATAGCCTCAGGGAAATTCTTGGGTTTCCTAGTGTCGCAGCGGGGTATCGAGGTCAATCCCGACTAAATCAAGGCCATCGATGGGATACCAGAGCACTTGACCACCAAAAAGCAAGTCTAGAAGCTAATTGGCCGTATCACCGCCCTTTCGAGGTTCATCTCACGATCCTCCGATAGGTGCCACAAGTTCTTCAGCGTACTCAAAAAGGAGAACAGCCTCAATTGGACCCCTGAGTGCGTCCAAGCCCTGAAGGAGTTAAAGGTGTCCTTGTCCTTGCCACCGTTGCTCTCAAAACAGAAACCAGGATAGCCCCTCTAATAAGTGGGGATTTTGACTACTTATTAGCGCCTTTTAGCTTTCATTTTAGTCCAAAAGCATTTAATTAACTGATGAAATGTGCTTAATTGTAGGAATATTGGAAGATGAACTCCCGAGATGAAATCCAACTCAAGAAGGAGTAATCTGAACTCAAGGACAAAAAAGGGACAAAAGCTCAATTGTGCGGACCGTAGAATATCATCTGCGGTCGTAGCTTATGAAGGAATTTCCATCAGAGACTGGTCCAAAGTGTGGTCCGCACATGAATTCTATGGCCGCAAAAGCTGAGCCAAAAGCAAAGTTCAGAGAAGATGCATTCCAAGTCTCCCAGAAGTATGGACCATACAAGAATTGTGCGGCTGCAGACGAAGAACTATGCGGCCTCAGATAGAATTGTGTGGACAGCAGAAGAGCAAGGTGCGGCCGCGGTTAAAATTCTGTGGACCGCAGAAAAAGAGTGCATTGTGGCCGCGGTTCAGAATTATGCGGCCGCAGACTTTCAATCTTGTCAAGCTAAAGAAAAGTGCGGACCGCATATGGATTTCTGCGGCCGCAAAACCTCTGAAAGGGCATTTTTGTCTAAAATTTCCAATCCTGTATAAATAGACAAGTTTCACATTTTTAGGTCAACTTTTGACATCAGCTGCTACAGTAGCCATTTCCTTTTATTTTAGTAGTCTTTCATATTTTTAGTTGTTTTAACTTAGGTTTTATTATTTTAATCTGGCAATATTTTTTTTTGGTTAAATATAAGTTTTTATTAATAGAAGTAAAATACAAAGATGGAGGGGGACATAAATCTTACCTCCCAAAAGTAGATACATGTACCTATAGTCATCCTAAGGTGTTGACTAAGAGTACCTAAGTAGCAAAAGGAAGTTAGATCTATAGTGATGTGACGACTGCCTATTTTGTGGTAGCCAGTCGTATGTACAAAAATGATGTGCATATTTCCTAGGTCAGCTATACAAAAAAGTACGTGTGTTTTTACTGTGACTATAGTGTTAGGATTTAGCAAAAGAGTGACAAAAAAGCGCGTGCAATCTTCAATTTTGCTTTGGCCTCTGAAGCAAGTAAAGCCAAATTGAAGATGGCTATTAGTGTGTATCTTGTAGTTGCACATTTGTATTGTTATCTGTGTCCTTTCGATTCTATTGTAGTTGATGTTGTGATTGTTGTGAGCTAAGTGTTGAGACTTCTGCTGGGTGCTGGAGTTGTTGCTTCTGATGATGATCAAGTATGGGAAGGATGTATGAGGTTGATGTGATCTGTTGTACTTGTTGGTTGCTGTGCTTTCTTTTGAGGTTGCCTTTTGGTGAGTCTGTTGATGTTTGGTGCTCTGGAGAATGCTTGGGTTTGATGGGGGTGTGTGCTGTTGGTGTGTTCTCCTGTGATTGCTGGTACCTCTGTCTTCTTGCTGATGTCCTTGGCTTCTTTTATTTTTTCTGCGTGGATGATGTTTCTGTAGATGCTGCATTGGCTACATTGCTGTGATGAAGAGTTGTTGTTGTGTTATCCTGTGTCTGTGTAGGCTGCTGCTTCTATGTTGTTGTGTGTTGATTGAGTGTTGCTGCTATTATTGCACATCTGTATATGTTATGTGTTCTGTTGTGAGGTGATTAGGAATATTGATGTTGTTGTTGTGTTGGCATTGTTGATTTTGTTAATATGGGTTGTGTCCTTTAAGAGTGTGGATGTTGCTGAAGACTGTAATGCTTGGTAGTTGTTCTCAAAACTGGACCATGGTGATTGCTATATTTGCAATAAAATGAGCACCAAGAGTGCTAATACCACACATTGCAAGTACAGCAATAGTCTGGTCCAGCTCAAGATGGCTTCTATACTTATGACATTGCAGGATTCAGGTATGACCTTGTTCCTATGATTTTGAGAATGATGATAAATGTTGCCTTGGTTGTTTATATTTTGCTGTTGATGTGGTGGTTGGTTTACTTGTTGAGGCTATTGCTGTGTGATGATTTCCTTTACTGATTTGAGTATTGCTTTCTTTGGATTTCTGCTGAGACCAGATATCTGCTTTGTGCTGTTGGTAAGTGCTGTGGAAAGTAGTTGAGTTCCCTTCCAATGTGCCAGTATGTTCCAGTCCTTCTTTTCTGCAGAGAGCAATGAGTCTGTGTTTCCTTGGGAAACAATAAAAAGCAGTGAGTCTTCATTGATTGCAGTTTCTTTGTGAAAGTTTTCTCTGCTGTTGTTGTGGGAAGCAAAGTTGTGTATGCTGTTGTTGTGCCAGGATAGCAGCATGTTGTTGTTATGTTGCATTGTGATTGTGCTGTTGTTGTTGAGTGATTGTGCTACATATCGTTGTTGAATGATTGTGCTGCATTGGCATATTTCTGTTTTTGTTCCTTGCAACCAGCAAGAGGCCTTTCCTGCATTCAGCAAGAAACCAGTTAGTGCATCTAGCAATAGGTAGCAGTATGTTAATGTAAGGCCAATGTTGTGCATGTTGTTGTTGTCTGTTGTTGTGCCAAGATAGCAGCATGCTGTTGTTGTGCTCTTGTTTTGCTACAGTGATTGTGCTGCATTGGCATATTCCTGTTTTTGTTTCATGCAGCCAACAAGAAGCCAACTGATATGTCTTGATGGTGTTGTTGCTGCTGTGCTTCTGCTTTATTGCAGAGGTTGTGTTGGTACAGTGTCTTCTTTCCTGCATTCTGTAAAAGGCCAGTTATTGCATCTAACACTAGATAGCAACATGTTAGTGTATAAATAATGTTGTATCCTCCTCTGTTCTTCTATGAGCTTTCTGGAGAGTTTAGGCTTTGCTGCTATCAGGTAGTGTACCTGCAGAATTAGAGAGTATTAGTACAGCATTGTATATTCTTGAGCTATTGTTGTTAATCATTTGTACAGTAGTGTGTCTGTGGCTTGTTGTAAGACCATTGTTTCCTTTTCCTGCTTGCTATTTTGCTACCTTCACTCTTAAGTATGGGCATTGCAATTTATCTTTATTAACTATTCTTCTACCCTGTATGTCTAACTGCCAGAAATCATAGCACTCAATTCTCTCAAATTCTAGTGCATAGTTTGGAAGATGGTCAGCCAGTTTATTTCCTTCTCTGTATATGTGTGTTACATTAAGTGTGAGGGCTTCTTTTAGCTGCAGTATCTCCTCTACTTGATCAATTATGCACCACGGTGGCTTCCATATGCCATTGATAATGTTGTTCAATAGCACTGAGTCTGTTTGCAGCCATATGTGGGAGTAGCTTTGTGATTTGCAGTATCTCAGTGCTTCCACAATAGTTGTTGCTTCTGCTATGGTGTTTGTTCCTTCTAGGATTGTTGTGCCAAGTGCATATATGATCTCCCCTGTTTCATCTCTTAAGCAGTATCCTATTGAGCTCTTTCCTAGGTTCCCTTTTGATGCTCCATCAGTGTTGACTTTAATCCACCCTTCATTTGGAAATTCCCATATAACTTTGTTGAAGGTTAAACTGGGGGTGTAATTATCCATCATGTGCAAGAGATCCTACCATTTGTGTGGGAGATTGAGTCCTGGTTTTCTTTCTTGGACTAGTTCCTGTAATGCTGTTGAAACTTGATATATGACCCTGCTAACTGTGATAGTTTCTCCGTGTTTGCAACAGTTCCTTCTTTTCCATAGCTCCCATACAATGCAAGATAGAACTGCCTGCAGCACAAGTTTGAGTCTGTCAACTATTTGTGTTGTCCAGCATTTGGTTATTGCTTGATGGAAAGATAGGCTTTCAAGAGCTATTCCTGCTCTTGGTAGAAAGTATTTCCATACTTGAGTTGATGTGCTGGATGTAAAGAAGAGGTGCACCAAGGTTTCCTCCTTTGGTTGTGTGCAGCACCAGCATTTGGATGGCATTTGGTGTCCAAGTCTTTTCAAGAAGTCATCTAGGGGTAGTTTAGCCTTCCAGACTCTCCACATGAAGAAGGCAATCTTAAAAGGGAGACCTTTAACCCAGATCATCTTGTAGGCTCTTTTGGGTTCATCTCTTCTTCTGAGGTATTCCCAGGCAGATTTGACACTAAAATTTCCTTGTGTTTGTAGCATCCAGAATGGTATATCCATGATGTTCCCCCTGTTTAGAGGCTTTATTGCTTCCACTATGTGTGTTGCAAATTCCTGTGGCAAAGCTTCTGAAAGTTTGTCTACATTCCAGTTTCCCTCTTGCAGGACATCATTTACATTGTGTAATGAGTTGTCGATTGGAAAGTCTGCTGGTACTATGAAGTAAAGTGCTCCCAGTCCTGTCCAGTTGTCATACCAGAAGTGTGATGATCCCATTTTTAGATGCCAGTTGATTTGATGTTCTATGCTCTCTCTACATTCCAGCATCTTCTTCCAAGCTTGTGATCCTTTTTTCCATGGGACTAATACTGCATTGTGTTTTTTTGCAGTATTTTTGGCACATGTAGGCACTCCAGAGGCTAAGCTTGGTTCTGAAGTTCCACCACAGCTTACAGAAGAGAGATTTGGACATATCATGTAGTGATCTGAAGCCTGCCCCCCCCCCCAC
>MCJB01039596.1:110378-161696 GCA_002018475.1 Nicotiana obtusifolia | reverse complement strand
CCTCCTCACAGGGCATACATAAAGTATGCCATGAGGACTAGTGTCTGCTGCTTCCTCCTACAGTGTTGCTCCAGAAGAATTGAGCAAAAAGTTTGTGTAGATTGTTTATTACCTGTTTTGGAGGATTTACAACTGATAGTAGATGTACTGGCATGCTTTGGAGAACATGTTTGATCAAAACTGCTCTGCCTCCAATTGGCAGTAGTTTGCCTTTCCAAGATTGTAGTCTATCTTGTACTTTGGAGACAATGTCTTGGTAATAGATTATTCTTCTTCTGGAGTAGAAAATGGGACAACCAAGATATGTGAATGGGTACTCCTGCCTTCCAATGCCAGTGACTCTTTCAACTTTTGTGATCACCTCAGTACTGGCAGAGTGGTGCATATATATGGCTGACTTGCTTTTGTTGATCAGTCGGCCAGATGCTGCTTCATATGCATGTAGAACTTCTATTATCAGCTGTAAGGAGGTGGCATCAGAAGAGGAGAAAATGATTGTGTCATCTATATATGATAGATGATTGATTTTTGGGCTCTATTTGGGCAGCCCAAAGCCACAGAAGTATAGGTTTGAATACAGTGCATTTAATCCCCTTGAGAGAGCTTCAGCAGCCAGAATGAATAGAGTAGGTGATAGTGGGTCGCCTTGTTTAACTTCCCTTGTTGATTTGAAAAAACCATGTGATTGTTCATTGATGAGGACTGGGTACCAATTATTCCTAATGATGTCAAAAATCAGACCAATGAAAGGTTCACTGAATCCCATTTTCCTTAGCATTTTTGTCAGAAAGAGCCAAGATAATCGATCAAAAGCCTTTGTCATATCCAGTTTGATGACTATATTTAGTCCTGCTCTTGTTCTTAGGCTAATGTCTTTGATGATTTCCTGTGCTAGAAGAATATTTTCTACTATTGTTCTGCCCTTTACGAATCTTGTTTGTTCCTGGGAGATGAGAGAGGGTAGTATTCCAACCATTCTTTCGTGTATGACTCTTGAGAAGACTTTGCTGATGAAGTTACTAAGGCTTATGGGCCTCATGTCAGAAAATGTTGTCACTTCTTTCTTTTTGGGAAGTAATACCAAATTTGTGTGTGTTACACATTTTGGTAGTTGTCGGCTTGCAAAGAATGCTTTGACCATGTTGTGAATGTCTGCACCAATGATTTTCCAGCAGGTGTGGTAGAAAGAACATGTGAATCCATCGGGTCCCCCTGCACTATCTCCATTCAAATAGAGAACAGCGTGCTTGACTTCTTCTAGTGTAGGTGGCTTGATCAGTTCTGTGTTTTGTTCCCTATCTATGAGGGGCTGGATGTGGTCCAGGATTCTGAAATCTGATGGGATTGTGTTTTCTGAGAATTGATCTTTGTAGAAGTTGATGGCTTCTTCTGCTATCTGTTCTTCTTCTTCAATCCAGGTAACAGCATTGTTTTGATACTTTCTTAGTTGAAGTCTTCTTCTTCTACTATTCACTTGAGCATGAAAAAATTTGGTGTTTCTGTCTCCATCTTTGAACCATGCCATTCCTGATTTCTGTCTCCAGAATTGCTCTTCTATTGCCAAGTGTCTGATCATCTAAGCTTGAACTCTTTGCAGTCTTTCTCTGTTCTGTTTAGTTGGCCTCTCTTCAAATTGTTTTTCATGTACCAGAACTACTTCCTCCATGCTTGCTATGTTTTGGAATATATCTCCATATGTTGTTTTGCTCCAGATTGACAGTGCTTTTTTCAGTTTTTTGAGTTTGTAGTTGAAGAGGATGAAGGGGTCCCTAATGAAGTCTGCTTGCCAGTTCTCTCTTACAACTGTTTTGAAAGTATCATGTTTGGTCCAGAAGTTGAGGAACTTGAAAGGCTTCTTGATTGACCTTGCTTCCATGTCACATTTTAACAGAAGAGCTATGGTCTGAGCCAATCTTAGATAGGTGAGTAACCTCTAGCCTAGGGAAGGTTTACTGGAATTCTGCATTGGCTAAGCATCTGTCTAATCTCTTAAAAATGCAGTCCTCATCTACTCTGACGTTCCACCATGTGTATATGCTGCCTTTGAATCCCAAATCAGTTAAGTTGCAGGTGTTAATGCAATGTCTGAAATCGTCTACCTCATTGAATGGCACTGGCAATCCTCCAAATTTTTCTTCTTGATCAACAATCACATTGAAGTCTCCTCCTACCAGCCATGAAATTGTTATGCCTTGAGCCTGATCATACAGTGAATCCCACAATTCTATCATCTCTGTTGCATTGCACTTAGCATAGACCAGTGTGAGTATGAGCTCTATCTGTGTTCCAGTGTGGAGAAGCTTCAAGGTGAGTTGCTGTACCATGTCAGATAGGATTGTGATCTCATATATATTGTCAATGAAAGCCCAGATTTTGTTCGAGACATTAGCCACTGCTTGAGTAAAGCCAATTCTTCTACTATACCTTTCCATGATTCTTGTTTGTTGCATTGGTTCCATGATGGCAATGAATTCAAAATGATGTTTTTGGTGTAGTGTGATTAGTCTTTCAAAATTTGCATTGTGTTGACTGATCTAATGTTCCAGATAATTGCATTCATCATTGATTGTTGGGGAGTGTTAAATCTCTTCTTGTTTGAACCCCTGCTGCAGAGATGTTGTTATTGTCTTTGCGTTGTTTCTTCTTACCTTTGATTGCTGATTTCACTTTGGCTATTTGAGTTGGTGAGACTTCTCCTTGTTTGGCCATGGTGATGAAGTTCTGAACAGTGGTTTCATCATCTAAGTCTTTGTCAGGATGCTCCTTGTGCTTTTCCTCATTCCTTGTTACTGCTGCAATGTTAGAGTTTTTTGTTCTAACAATTGCTTGTAGCTGTGTTACTATTGCTCCTTTCTTTGATGCTGATCCAGGGTCCCAGTTGCCCTTTTGTGTTGTGTCTTCTTTTGGTTGAGGTTCAAAATTGGCTTGGTCTTGACATATGTTTGTCAGTAGCTTGCCTTGGTGGTTTTCTTGTGTGTTGTTGTTTTTCCTCAAAGTGGCATTGTTGTTGTCAGCTTCTTTTTCACTTTGAACATCCTCCTAAGTTGCTCCCATTGTTCCCTCTTCTTCACTTTGCATTTCTTCTGGTATTTCCCCTTCTTCTGATACTGGCTATTATTTTTTTAACTAGAGTGACCTGTGATAGAAATCTTGTTGAGGGATGATACTGGTGGTCTTGTTGGTATTGAAATTTTTCTACACCCACTGGGAAGTGGATTCCTTTGTGATTGCTGTCCTTGTTTCTGTATGGTGATGCATTCCTTCAGCTATTGCTTCTTTTTTGTTGTCTGCAGTTGTTTGCTTATTTGCTTTGTTATTCAAGACTGTGACTGCTGGTAAGTGGTGCATATTTGCTGCAGAGCATGAGGGCTCTTCTACTAAGTGTGGTACTGGGCTTGTGTTGTGAGTGTTCTTCTGGGCAGTTGCTTCCTTCATCCCTAGCTGTTGGATGTTTATGTTGTCACTGCTTATCTCTAAGTTCAGCATGTTAAATTTGTTGGATGTTTGTGTCTGTTGAGTAGTCTTGTCGAGTGCTATCATTTCCTGTCCTGTTTTGAGCTTAGCTTGCTTATGTGCCCGGTTGTCCTTGACTTCCTTCCATTGAGGGCCTGCATTGCCCACTACCTTGCCACTTGACAATATCATCAAAGGAGCCTTTTCCTTCCCCTGCTGTTTATTGAGTTCCACTGTGCTTGTTTTATCACTCTTTTGCTTTGCTGATTGTGAAGTTAGCAATTTTGGATGCAGCTTCCAGCATTCCAACATGTCATGACCTTGTAGTTTGCATTGCTTACAATACTTAGGAATAAAGTCGTACTGAATTTAACCCATTCTATTCTGACAAAACCTATTGCTTTATTTTCAATGTCCGTGCGAACTTTTTTGGGCAAGTCAACTAGTAAATCCACGAGCACCTTGACCCTTGCACAGCTTGGGCGGGTCTTATTGATTGTGGCAGTATCTAAATGAAGAGGTTTCCCAACAGTACCTTGTAGTTTGGGAATGATATCCAAGCCATCGCTTTTGATGTTTCTTCTTCTTCCTTGAACTTGGCATCATAAATCAAAGTCCTCATCTGGTACTCAAATTCGTCTTTATCTTTCAGATAATAGACTGCTTTAGAGGTAAAATTGATGAAATCTTGCCAGAGTGTCAGGCGAATGAGTACATGTCTGTCCCTGAGGAATCCGATGTTGCAATCGCCTTTAATTCCACATTGCGCAGGGATTATTCTTCGGAGTTCTTGAATATCTGGCCATCCGTATGAGAACTTGCCGATTACTGCATATTGAAGCCCTTCGATTTGGTTCATTCTGTCAACCTTAGCTTCCGTGAACTTGACGAACGGTTGTCCTTGCAGAAAAGAAGCTCTTTTGAGGGGTATTGGTTCGATTGTGGTTGTTGATTTAGGGTTCGTGATGTTCGAATTTAGGGTTGATGGTTAAGAAGGTGATGGTAATCTAGGGGGTATGGGTTGCTACGTTTTGTTGAGAGGGGTTGGGAAGTCGAAGACGGAGGGTCGCCAGCCGGTGTATCGCCGGCCGGCGTAGCCATCGCCATTAGCGATGAGCTTCAAGCTCGATTTCTCTTTCTCACTCTTATCGCCAGACTTTCTCTTTCTCTCTCTTGTTAGCTTTTTCTTGCTTTGTATCGTCCGACCCTATTCTACGGTCACATACTATCTTTCCTTCTTTTTTTTTTTTGAACAATGTACATGGATCACACTTAGGAAAATTTTAACTATCTTACACGAAATTGGAATATCTATCCCCAAACTTTCTATACACTTCAAATTCATATCAGAGTATAAGCATCCGGGATAAACACTTAGTCACATAATCTAAGGGAGAACTATTATATCTTTTATCTCACAATAATAGCTTCTTCTTATAGTAACTTATTGACATGGTACTTGCTAGTTTTGATTTGAAAATCTGAACAACTAAAATCATTCCCTGAAATTCAATATCGACTGCTCTTCATTCTTATTCGTATATCATATCTTCTTAGTCATATGTATGAGTTGTACGAAAAGCACATCTTTGGTAGTAACAAACGCTTCTGACTCCTCGGTATTTTTCCCGTTAGACCCTTTTTTTTCGTCCAAAACAATAGTGATCAATTCTATGCCCGCTGCGGTTAAATTCTTAACATGTTACACCATGGGGTCTGACATCTAAACTATCACCATCCAACCTGTGGCTCCATTTTCAAGAATTAAATGAAGTTGTTCTGGGAGATAAAACACATACGAATACACTACCATGAACAAACGTATCCTTCAGAGTGTACCGTCATCGGATAAATCACTTCTTGTACCATCCGGCGAGTTTTGGGTCTTAATCCGGACCTAAATATCGCAAATATTATCTATAATCCCTGTTACTTCAACTTTCTTTAGCACCCATAGGCATCATTGTATACTCACAAGTCACCAGAATTTGGATACACTGATATCGAAGATCTAGTAACTAAATATCTGAATATTGACATACTTAATAACCATAATCCTGCTAACTGAAAGATTGTATAACTGGTAACTGAGGTAAACTGATAACCATAAAAGATGATAGCTACTTTTGTACCTTCTGATAAGGTTATGCTCTAGTCTATAGTACTGTCCATTACATCCCTTCAAGTCTCATTTGTTACCAACCTGTACTCCATTATTATACCCCAATAGGCGATCATCCTCTTTAAGACCTTTGGTTTTTCTTGCCCATTGCTTAGGCATTCAATATGTCTGGAAGTTGATAGGAAGACAAGGTTACCTATTGCTCTAAACTTCATGACACGATCTAGAGTATAAAGAAATGAAACAATCCTAAAAGTGTCTTGGTAGTTAACAATTTATATGCGTGGCTGGCACACACATATATAGGAAACTCCACTGGACATGGCTTCATAGACTCCCTAGAGTCTAGGACTCTTGAAACTAGAGCTCTGATACCAAGCTTTGTCACGCCTCGAACCTGGGCCTTGACGTGACACGGCACTCGGTGCCCGATGACATATGACTGAGCGAACCAACTGGCTGTCTGAATCAACATGTGATATCATAACATATTGAATACAGAAGATAAACTAGCACATGTTGATATACTGAAAGTCTGAATGATATAAATCAAAGTGCGGAAATACTAACACAATTCTGAAACATATTTGTAGCCAACATAGCTTAACATGAAAATCTTGCGACTCTATCTAACTACTACTCTAGTCTGTGAAGCCTCAAATGAATTACTGAAAACACTAACTATCCTTATATACTGAAAGACTGTGAAGTAATGATAATGCCCCGAAAGAACCGGGGATCACCAAATAGCTGGTACGAGAATCTTAGCACTCTGAATCGTCAACCTGTAAATTTGATGCAAGCCCCGGGCAAAAGTGACGTAAGTACATTTAAATTGTACTGGTATGTAAAGCAACAGAAGAAAGAATATAAATGTTGAAACTGAAACTAAGCTGATAACTGATAATTGATAATTGATAACAGAAATGGTAACTATTGAAACTGAAATCGAAATGATAACTGATAACTAAGAACTGATAACTGATAACTAAACTGAACAAAGGAAGAAAGGATATGAATACACCCTCTTCTGAATGATGAAAAACCTTTTTATCTGAATAAACTACGGCCTCGGGCCCAATATATATCTGCACAAGCTACGGCCTCAGGCCGAAGTATACGTATACATAACTATGGTTTCAGGCCGGAAGATGCATAAAGCATCAACTACAGCCTTAGGCCCAAATATTCCTAAAGCATAAACTACGGCCTCAGGCCCAAATATGCATAAAGCATATAAACTACGGCCTCAGGCCCAAATACAGGTGTTCAACATTCAAGAATTTAAATTTAGGAACTGAGAATCATACTGCAATATGTGATGCTGAAATACTGAATCATATTGAGTTACATGATACTGGAATATCGAATAGGACTAGACGGAGACAGGTATTCTTGAATTGATTAAGAAAATTGACACTTCAATTGTTTATGACCTGCTGAGTAATCTTGAATGAGACTCATGGGCATCAAACCCAATTCTATATTGATTAAGCACTGTGCTCACAACGTTCAGAATGAAAGTCATGAATGATTTATGAAGCTAAATAATAGAAGTTCTGCAACTATTCAAGGAACTAGACTTAACTATATTTTAGAGGCAAGTGGTAACTTCGTAAAAGAAACGTAGTGTAGGGGGAATTATTAACATTCCCAAACATAGAGAGTTAGCCTCACATACCTTAACTTCCTTCTCCTGAGTATAATACAATAGTCGCCAGCCCTTTCAACTTTAATCTATACTAATACAAGTCAAAGAGATTCCATATTAGCAATAATACTCATGTTTTGGTCGCTTAGATATTTTTTCAAACACTTAGTGGGTATAAAGCTTCATAGCCCTCATTTATGGTGTTTCTACACCCAGCATCCCATTCTCTTACTCCTAGAAAATTCTAAAATCTCAAATTTCTTATAATCAATATCATTCTTCTTCACCCGTAAGATAAACAACACCCTTAACCAATAATCAACGATCAATAACCCAAAAATATAATTGTTCATGCTTTTATATCAAGCCCTTCAACTCATATCTCATTAACATAGAGTTTATAATCATTAATCCAATGGTATAATCAATTAGAGGGTGAAGATATTACCTTTTTGAAGTTCAATCCTCTTGAAATCGAGTTCTAGGATTTTTTCTCTCAACAATGATGCCCCAATCAGATATCTAATATTTGGAGGGTTTACCCATGTTAATAAGTTGTTAGGAAATTGAAATCAACGTAGAATCATCATTAGAACTCACCTTGCATGGTGAAGGGACCTTTGAGGAGTTAGGTTCTTGAGAGCTTCCCATTCTAGAGCAAAGTTTTGTGTTTTGGGGTGTGGGGGACGAAGTAGGGCTTTAAAAATGATCCCCCCGGGTGTGCTCCCGCGCACCTGAAAGCCCACCTGTGCACCTGGACACGCACCAGGTCAGTAGCATTGCCACAAGTGCGCGGCTGCACACGGGACCATCTGGGCGAGCATACTGCACATTGTCCAGTAAAATGCACATAACATTTTACACAGAGATCCGTTCGGGCTCCACAATATATCGTTGTAAAGCTATTTGAGAGGGCTACAACTCCCATTTTTTGAGTTTTCACCTCACTCTCCGTCTTAATTCCAAACGACTATTTCCATCTATACTCATCCCGATAGGACTTCATATATCTAAAATATAACATTAGCGCTCATTTAACATGTCCAAACCTAGTCCAAATTTACGGAGTGTTACAGCAACAATCCTTAAGCAAACTGTAATAGAACCCTTGTATACATGCAATTCAACTTTAGATACCTATATGTTGACCACAACAGTGTTGCCAATTACTTATGTCAATGGAAGCAACAATTGTTAAGGAAAAGTTTATTGACACAAAAATCACTATTCAACTATATATGTACAAGTTTGAATCTTGCTAATTTAATTAAACCTTCCTTACTCTGTGCAATTTATGGTAAACTAATGGAAGTGAAAGTTTGGAAACAACAAATCCAGCATATTCTAATCCTATTCTGCTATTCCTTCTTTCCAGTTCCCATAATAGGATATTAATTGATCTATTTTTCTTTTGTTTAAATTTCATCCACCGTTGGGTGATATATGGTCTTCGTTTTAGTAATAACAAAGTCCAAAATTAAAAAGTTGCTTTATAAAAAGAAAAGTTTTAAGTTGGATTCGCAGAAGCAAAGATGAAAAAAATATTCTGCCCTATGCTCTATTCCTCATAGAAACCCAATGGCATAAATAAAGTATAACACTCAAAAGAAACTTTTGAAACTAACATACCCTGCAATACAATTAAATATGCAGAGACTCTGCTTTACACTTAACCAAGTTAAAGAGAGGTTGTAGTTCGTGATATCACTTTTTTTTTGGTTAAATAGGAATTTTATTAATAGAAGCATAATACGAAAGAGGAGGGGGACATAAACCTTACCTTCTATACAAAAGTAAGTGTACACTTAATCATCCAAGTGTGATAACTAAACATACCTAAAATGTGGTAAGGTGTTACACCTATAGTAATGTGGCGGTTGTCTATTTTAAAATGATAGACAATCGCATGTACAAAAATAGAGTGAGGTTGTTCTAGGTCAGTTATACAAAAGATACATGTGTTCCTGCTTCTATTGAGTGATTTAGGAAAGTGGTCCCTTATATGTACATCTGATATCCGAAAAAAGATTTTTCAAGTTCTCAAGAGAGTGACAAAAGGGTGCAAGCTATCTTCAGTTTTGCTTGGACAAGAAAAGTCAAGTTGACGATGACTGTATATCAGTTGAGAGCTACTGTCTTCTCTTGTCTCAGTCTGATGATGTTCCATGATTGTTTTCCAATCTTGTGGTCTTTGCTGGCTAGTACTGCTATGATGCTGAGTGGAAATCTGTCTACAGTGCTATGGAAGGTGCTGAGTTCCTATGACATGAAGCTGTTGGTGAGAAGTGTAGTTTGTGCTTGTCCTTGCTTATGTACTCCTTTTTGTTGATTAAATGTATGTTGAAAGTGACTGCTGGGGGAGTCCATGATGATTAAAATGGATTGTTGCATCTCTTGTATGTGTTCTTCCTCTGCTGGTAATATGCTGGCTGAGTTGCTCTGTCTTGACACTACTGCTGTTGTGCTATACTATTGTGTATATCCTTGTTCTTGTGCTGCTTCTAATGGGAGTCTGTTGGTGTTTCAGTTTCCTCTGATGGCTGTTGGTTTTGTGGATTGTTGATGTGCTGCTGAGTAGAGTCAGGTTTCCAGTATTGCAATGTGGCTGGGAATGTCCTAGATGATTGTTGTAGGTGCAAGAGACTGAGCACCAGGGGTGCTAATACCACACCTTGCACCTGCAGCAATAATCTGGACAATTTCAAGCTGCTTACAATATTGTGAAGGGTGCTGGGTTCAGTGGTGAATATGATACGTGTGCTGCTGTTGCTTTGGATTCTTGTTTGCTCCTGATGACATATCAGTTGTCTTTGATTTGCATGGTGAGTTGAGTGCTTTGTGGTCCTGTGATCTGCAGGGTAATGCTTTTGTTGAATATCTGTTAGGTGTGCTTTTGACTGTTGTAGTTGCTGCAGGGTCTGTGTTTGCCAGTCCATGTTGTTGTTTCTGCTAAGTTGTGTGCTGATTAGGTACCATTGCTCTATGTTACCAGGGGATGTCCATCTTATTGCTCCTATGTTTCTGCTGTAATGTAGTAGTGTGCTTGCTGAATTGAAGAGTTGTATGCTAGCAAGGGGGTTCCATGATGATTGTTGTGATTGCAATGGATTGAGCATTAGAAATGCTACTATCATACATTGCAATTGCAGCAATGATCTGGCTTCCTCCAAATTACCTACAGAGTTGAGAGCTTTGTTGAGATTGTGTTTATGTGTTTACTGCATTTTCTTGGGGTAGTTGGAATTCAGCCTACTATCCAAAGATACGATGTGATACCACATTGCTTCTTTAGCAGTAGTTTAACCTTTCACATTGACTTCCCTGCTGTTTGAACTCAAGTTGCTGATGGTTGATGAATTGAGCAGGTGTTGATAAAAGTCTCTAGCATATCCTGCAAGTAAAAACTCCATGTTAGATTGAGTCCACATATCCACTTTCTCGTCCTTACCATTGTTGTGATGATGTTTGTGGTGACAGCCCAAGTATAGCATTGAACTTGTAAACGACAGTGCATATGAATGCTTCTCATCATGGCCTCTCATTGGCTTGGTGCCATGTTTTTCTGGCTTGCCAACCACAGAAGCAAAGTAATGAGTAGTCTGTGGCCTTCCAGTGAGCAGAATTTCACTGCAGCTTGATTCCAGTGTACTGGTGATTAACTCTGTCAGCAGGTATTGGTGGCAGCCCTTTTCAGCATTTCCTGCAGGAAACAAAGTCATGTTAGATTGTATCCAATTATCCATTAACTTCTCATTATTGAAGTTGTGATGCTGTTTTTGGTGATAGCCCCTGTAACATTGTATCTGTGTGATGCTGTTCCATGGCACATGATGTGGCAACAGTTGCTGTGGAATGATCGAGCCTTTGCTATATTCAGCAGTGTTGGCAGATAGTGCTCCAGTTTTTCTTTGTTGGTGCTGCATTGATCTCCAGCTTCTCCTGACTGTATGAATTAGTTGGTGTGGTTGAGCTGTAGTTTTGGTTGTTCCTATGTTCCTTGCAAGAATAGAAATCAATTTAGTGTAAAGCCAATACCTCATTCTTTCTTTAGAGTTTTGCTTTCCACCAGATTGCTTGCCCTTTGGCAGTGTTACTGCCTCTAGTTTCTTGCCACTTTTACTCTTAAGGATGGGCATTGGCTCTTATCACTGTTAAGAAGTCTTCTACTTTGTATATCCAACTCATCAAAGCAATAACATTGGTCCACTGTCCAGTGCATAGTTGGCCAGGTGATCTGCCATTTTATTGCCTTCTCTGAGTATGTGTGTTATTACTATATGGTAGTTTGCCATCAAATTCCTGATTTCTGAAACTGTTTCATCAATGGACCATGGAACTCTCCATTCTCCCTTGATACTTTTCACAAGCATCATTGAATCAGTGTGAAGGTCTATAAGAGTGTAGTCATTGTGAATACAGAATCTCAGGGCCTCAATCATTGCCTGTGCTTCAGCTTCTGTGTTTGTGCCTTCTTGAATTTCTTTATTGAATGCATATATGATATCTCCCTTCTTATCTCTCAATAAAACCAATGGAACTTCTTCCAGGATTACCTTTGGAGGCTCCATCTATGTTTACCTTAATCCAACCTTGCATGGGGAGTTACCAGAGTACTTTTGTGTACTTCAGGATAGGGGTATATTGTTTCATCACCTTGAGTATGTCTGGCCATTTATGTGGGATGTTGTGAATTCCTGGCTTTCTGAACTTTATAAGTAGATGGAGAGTAGAATTGATCTGGTAGATCACTCTACTGATAGTGACTACATCTCCATGTCTGTAGCTGTTTCTTCTCTTCCACAACTCCCATACAATCACTGAAGGTAAGGCCTGCATTATTGGTTTCAATAGATTGATCACTTCTGCAGTCCAGCATTTGGTCACTGCTTGGTGCAGTTTGATTCCTTCTGTGTCAATTTCTGCAAAGCCAATGAAATACTTCCACACTTTTTTGGCAGCATATAAAGTGAAGAAGAGGTGTTGTCTTGTTTCCTCCTGAGGTTCTGCACAGTAACTGCATTTTGAAGCCATGTGGTATCCCAATTTTTTGAAGAATTCATCCAGTGGTATCCTGTTTCTCCATAGTTTCCACATGAAGAATGCTATCTTGAATGGCAGTCCTCTCACCCAAATGTTCTTGTAAGCATTATGGGGATGCTGCCTCCTTCTCAAGTACTCCGAAGCTGATTTGACAGTGAATTCCCCACTGGTTTCGAACATCCATATTGGATTATCAAGTGCATCAATGGAAGTTGGGGGTTTAATGTTCTCTAGTATGTGTGTAGCAAGTTCTGCTGGGAGTATCTCTTTGAGTTTCTCCTCTTTCCAGTATCCATCACACACCACATCCTGAATATTTTGTATGGTTTCATCACATATAAAGTCAGGTGGGGGTGATGAAATATAAAGCTCCTAGTCCAGTCCAGTTTTCAAACCAAAATAGAGAAGATCCCATCCTAGGTTGCCAATAGATTTGATGCTCTATGATGTTCCTGCATTCTGTCATTTTCCTCTATATGTGAGAACCACCTCTCTATGGTACTATTATAGGATTGAGCTTTTTGCAGTATTTTTGACTCATGAATGCGCTCCACAGAGTTGGTTTTGTTCTGAAGTTCCACCATAACTTACAAAACAAGGCTGTGGACATATCATGTAATGACCTGAATCCTGCACCACCTTCTTCATATGGAAAGCATAGAGTGTTCCATGATGCCCCGTGCCTGCTTGGGTTTCCCACAGATTTGCACCAAAAGAATTGTGCAATAACCTTATGTAGTTTATTAATTACACAGGCTGGGGGATTTACTGCAGAGAGGAGATGTATGGGCATGCTTTGTAGCACATGTTTGATAAGCACTGCCCTCCCCCTTATGGAGAGTAGTTTCCCTTTCCAATTTTGCAATTTGTCCATCACCTTTGGTATGAGGCCTTGATAATAATCCATCTTCCTTCTTTTGTAAAACACTGGGCATCTCAGGTAAGTAAAGAGGAAGTCTTGCCTCAGTATGCCTGTGATTCTTTGCACTTTGTTTGTTACTTGTGTTGAGGTGGAATGGTGCATGTAGATAGCTGATTTGTTCTTGTTGATCAGTTGGCCTGAAGATTCTTCATATTCAGTCAGCACATCCATTACCAATTGGAGTGAAGTTTCATGAGAAAAAGGTAATTGTGTCATCTGCATATGCTAAGTGCTTTATTTTAGGACTCCATTTAGGTAGTCCAAAACCACAGAAATGCAGGTTGGAATGTAAAGCATTAAGTCCTCTCGACATAGCTTCTGCTGCCAGTACAAAGAGGGCAGGTGACAGAGGGTTACCTTGTTTGACTTCCCTTGTGGATTTAAAGAATCCATGTGGTTCTCCATTGATCAGAACAGAGTACCAGTTGTTTGCCACTATACCATGTATCATGCCAATGAATCTCTCTTCAAATCCCATCTTCCTCAAAACCTTTGTCAGGAAAAGCCATGACAGTCTGTTATATGCTTTTGTCATGTCCAGTTTGAGTACCACATTTGGGCCTGCTTTATTTCTCAAACGGATGTCTATTACAATTTCTTGAGTTAGCAAGACATTTTCCATTATGCTTCTGCCTTTTACAAAACCAGCTTGTTCTTCTGAGATTAGCTTTGGTAAAATATTTACCATTCTATCGTGACTCACTCTGGAGACAATTTTATTGCTGAAAATTGCTGAGACTAAGTGGTCTCATGTCTGAGAAGGTCATTACCTCCTTCTTTTTTGGCAATAGCACCAGGTTTGTGTGTGTAATACTCTTGGGGAGAGTATGACCATTGAAGATTGCTTTTACCATCTCCAGTATGTCATCCTGGATTATATCCCAGCAGGATTGATAGAAACTGCCATTGAAACCATCATGTCCCCAGCACTTTCTGCATTAAGTCCAAAAACTGCTTGTTTGATTTCCTCCTTTGTTGGTTTCTACATTAGAGTATCATTATCTATGCTTTCTATGAATGTGGGAATATGGTCCAGGATTCTGAATGTTGTAGGGGTGTTTGCTTCATGGAACTGGTCTTTGTAAAATTTAATTTCTTCCTCTGCAATATCTTCCTTCTCTTCTATACCCTGATTGTCTTGTATTCTCTTTATTTGTAATCTCTTTCTTCTGCCATTCACTTGTGCATGGAAGAACTTTGTCTTTCTGTCTCCATCTGTGAACCATTTCATACCAGATTTTTGCTTCCAGAATTCTTCCTCTAAGCTCAAATATCTGATCAAACCAGCCTGGACTCTTTGCAGCCTTGCTCTATTCTGTGCAGTAGGTTGTAACTCAAATTGTGCTTCCTGTACTTTGACCACTTCCTCCAGGCTTGCTATTTTCTGAAAGATGTCTCCATATGTTTCTTTACTCCATGTTGATAGAGCTCTTTTCACCTTCTTCAATTTGTGGTTGAATACCAGGAAGGGGTCCCCTACAAAATCTGCTTTCCAATTTTATTTAACCACATTTTAAAAGAGTGATGCTTGATCCAGAAATTGAGGAATCTGAAAGCTTTCTTTGTAGGTGTGATATTTTGGTTACAGGCTAGTAACATAGGATAGTGGTCTGACCCTATCTTTGGTAAGTGAGTGACTTCCAAATATGGCTGCCATTGTTGAAATGCACAGTTAGCTAGGCATCTGTCCAATCTTTTGAAGATACAATCTTCCTCTGCTCTCCCATTTCACCATGTGTAAATGCTGCCCTTAAATCTGATCTCAGAAAGGTTGCAGGTGTTGATGCAATGTCTGAAGTCTTCTACTTCATTTAGAGATACTGGGAGTCCTCCAAACTTTTCTTCTTCATCTCATATCACATTTGAAATCACCCCCTACAAGACATGGCATTGATATATCTCTAACAAGATTGTACATACTGTCCCACAGCTCAATCCTCTCAGTAGCATCACATTTTGCATATACAAAGGTAACAATGAAAGAAGACTGTGTCTTTGTGTTTGTCAGTTGTAGTGTTAGTTACTGTTCCATATCATTTATTACCTCTGCTTCATGATCATCATCCACAAATACCCATATCTTGTTTGAAACATTGGCATAGCACTTTGGCATCCCAATCTTCCTTCTGTACCCCTCCAGTTTTTTAAATTTCTGCTTTGGTTCCATAAGCCCAATAAATTGAAAATGCTATTGTCTGTGCATATTGATCAGTCCCTCAAAAGCTTGCTGAGTGTTGACTGATCTTATATTCCATATGATTCCATTCATGATTGAGGGTGGGGTTTAGATAGGATCCTCCTGGTTTGGACCCCTGACATTATTTTGATTGTCCTTGCCCAGCTTCTTCTTGCCCCTTTTGGTTGATTTTCTTGCATCCATAAGCTTTGGTGATATGCCTGCTTGTCTTGCCACATTGATGAGGTTTTCATAAATAGATTCCTCTTCAAGGTCCCTTCTTGTTTCTGTTGTATGTCCTCCTTCTTCCTTATCTCCTCTATATTCTACTAATTGTGTATTAATGTCTGCTTGGCTCATTCCGGTGATCATTGTGATGTGGCTCAGCTGTCCTTTATTGGTAGTAGCTTCATGTGAGATAGTAGCTGCCTCCTCCATGTGTTGAACATTCCTGCCTTGACTCTTGATTTCCTTCTCTCTAGAGTTCTGAACATTGTGAATTTGAATTGGGTCTTTGTGAGGATATTTGGCAGACTCACATCCAATGCCATACTCTCATTGTTGACTATTGAGAACTCCTCATCTTTGTGGTTAATTTGAGGGTCTTCCTTTTTGTCTTGTTGCTTTGCCTTGTCATTTATACTTTGTACATTTGGTTCTTCTTCCTCATCAGTTGCATCCTTACTTCCCATACCTTCTGGTACTGCTTCTTCTTCTGATCCTTCTTCTAATTGCTCACTCCATAGCTTGCCTTCACTGAGTTGGATTCTGTCAGTCTCGTTCACCTCAGGTATCAGGATTTGTTGGTATGATTGATTTGTTGTGATGTTGTTGATGAAATCTCTATTGACCCAATGCCCTGTTGTTTCTTTGCTTTCAAATGCTATTGCCTTGTCTCCATTACCATTTACGCCTGCTGGTGTCTTAGTAATCTACAATGGCTTGCTATTACCTGGAGTGGAAATTAAATGTGTTTCCTTTGAGGCATGTGTTCTCATTGCTTCATCGGCAACAATTATTTGATTGTTTTCATTGGCTCTGCTCTGCTCAATCTCCAGTGCTGCAAATTTGTTGTTTGTCTGCAATCTCTGCTCCTCTGTAGTAGCTGGTGTTGGTGTTAGTCTGCTTTTGGATTGGTTTTCTATTTGTTTGTCCTTGCTTTGGGTTCGATTGACTTCCTTCTATTGTAGGCCAATGTTGCCAACCACCTTTCCACTTGATAGGATCATGAGAGGTGCTGCTTCTTTTGTCTTTCCTTTGGATTTCTGTTTTTCATCCTTCAGTAATTCAGGATGGAGTTTCCAGCATTCTAGCATGTCATGACCCTGTAACTTGCACTGTTTGTAGTATTTGGGTATGAAGTCATACTGAACTTTTACCCATTCAGTTCTTATGCTCCCTATATGTTCATTCTCAATGTCCATGCTGACCTTCTTTGGTAGTTCTATTACCAGATCAACTAAAACCTTGACTGTTGCACAACTTGGATGAGTTTTGTTGAGTGTTTTTCTATATCTACATTCAATGGCTTTCCAACGGCTGAGGCTAAAGATAGGCATTCTTTAACAAAATAAGTAGGTAGCAGATTTGGGAATGAAATCCAAGCCATTGCTTTGGACGTTTCTTCTCCTTCTTTGAATTTGGCGTCATAAATCAATGTCTTTATTTGATATTCATACCCATATTTTGCTTTCAGATAGTATACTGCCTTCGATGTGAAGTTGATGAAGTCTTGCCATAGCGTCAGTCGAATTAGAACGTGTCTGTCTCTGAGGAGCCCAATGTTACAGTCGCCTTTAATTCCACACTAAGTAGGAATTAACTTGCGTAGCTCTTGAATGTCAGGCCACCCATAAGAAAATTTGCCAATTACCGCATATTCAAGGCCTTCGATTATGTTCATTCTATCAACTTATGCTTCTGTAAATTTGACATAGGGCTGACCTTATAAGAAGCTTGCTCTTTTGAAAGGTATTGGCTCGATTTGTGTAGTCGAGTTAGGGTTTACTGTTGGAGGCGAGATTAATGTTGAGGGTCTGAGTATACGACTGTGGTCTCAGGGTTGTTGGTTGGTTGTGTTTGTGTTGGGAGGTTGGGATGTGCAAGGGGGAGGGGTTCGCCAGCCGGTTGAGCTCCGGCCGGTGTCGCCATGGATGGAGATGAGGACTTCGTGTTCGTTGCCTCGCTTTCTCTCTCTTATCGCCAGAACCTCTCTCACTTCGTCAGATCTTGGGGATTTTTTATGTTGTCTGTTGATATCACTTAGATCCGTGCATTATCTCTTTATATCAAACTCCAAAGTAGGAGCAACTTAAAAGTAAAATGAAATAAAGAACTCACCTTAAAGGTCGTAATAAAATTAACCTCCTAATTCCTACAAGGTTCTCCGAGAGAACGAATAATTGAACACCTAAAGGATCTGCATTCTACATAATCCAAGGATGCTCAAGTACCTTTTTCAGGGGTAGACACTGAGTAGAACCCTTAGAAGCATCTAAATCCCACAAACATGATAAAAAGAACAAGTTAGCACCGAGATTACATGTTGCTGTATTTATAAGTATCTCAATGGAATAGAGAAAAATCTGACTAATGAGGTCCTTAGCAGCTGATGAAACAATTGGTTTGGCAGGAAATTTGAGATCCACTTGCACAATCTTGTGCACATCCATAGAAAAACCTGGCCAATATACCTATCATTATTAAACTGGTAATATTTATATAAGTCGTTTGCCATTTCAAACTCGTCCATGCCAGATCTAGCTAATGACGAAAGGTTTGAAAATTATAATGCTTGTGTACACTGCGTAATTTCATTCTGTTGTTTCATACTCATCCATGTAGAATCTGAAAATTGTTCCCTAAACATTAGTTGTAGCATTGTATGAAAGAATTCACACATTTTCTAAAAGGAGAACCTATGTATAAAATGTAATGTACTACTATTTTCTTCTTCCTTTTTTGTGTTTCCTATTTAAGTTTCTCGTGAAACTTTTAGTTTACATTTGGAAGAAAAGTTTACCTTTTATATGTGTCCGAGTGTTCCTTTGCTTCAAATGGAGGAATCCCGTACAGAAACTCAAAGCATAGGATACCAAGTCTCCAAATGTCCGCACTTGCGTCATGTTCCACACTTTCCATTGCAAGTTCAGCCACCAACATATCACAAAACATGTAAAAGCAGATAAACATTTACTAAGCTAAATTTTTATACATGTCATGTAAAGGTAAAAGCAAGTTAACATAAAAGAAGTTTTTTTAAAAAAAAAATAGAAGAAAAACATATACCACACAAAGCCATGCTAATATAGTAACTTTTATATAAAACTTCCAACATATCTCATATGACATGAACCATGTTAATGTAACTTCTTGCACATAACACGTAATCTAGGGTGCCACACATAGTATTCTAAGATAAGTTATCAGTTGCCCATTCAAGATTCAATTCTCCTTCTTTTGAAGATCATCTCTTTAAGATGCACAATATCAAGACAATTCTGCCGAAAAAAGTATATGTTTAGGTATGAAGGTAAACATCTCTTCAATAATATGAAAATACTCTAGGGGTGCAACAAAACAGAATATGTCACCTTTCATTGAAGCTCACAAGACACTACTTTGTTTTTATCTTTTTAGTGAAGTTCGATACCTATCAGCCATATTCCGCAAGAATGAGTTCACAAATCGTACAAAAATACTTGGAGGAGGGTCGCCTAATGCCAAAAAAAATAAGAAATCATGTAATTATTATTGAGTTATAAAATGGCAAACGTAACAATATTTTATAGCTGGTAGAAATGACTAAAAATGAACTACTTAGACTTTGGTGTATATAATCACAAAAAAGTAATAATTTTGCAAAATAAATTTGCAATGAAGATGTAGTAAGTCTAACAAAGATAAAATTGAATAGTCAGCTAAAGTTGTTGCAAAGCAAGATGGTTATCCATATATGTAGAAGTTGTTAACATGTTAGTTGTTATCTGATTTGAAGGACCAGTACGATGGTATAAGATAAACCCAAAGCAACTTAATTAATACTATGCTTGGAATAAAATTGGCAAAATAACGATTAGTTCCTTAATTTCCTATTGGAAGATTCACGAATCTTCGCAAATCTTCACAATTAAACTTATCTTAATTATCTCCTATTACATTATGTCAAGATACCAAGCTTCCTCTACTAAGGTAAAAGAAGCTTTTACCAGATTATCATTCTAAAATTAATTAGTCATTCTGACAATTTTCACTTACCCAAGCCCTTGCATGTCAATCATTTGTCCATTCCTTTTCCCCATAAGTTCAACCACAGAGCCCATGTGTTTCTCAGGGACTTCGACAGTGGCAATCTGCAAAATATAGAATACAGAAGTCAAGACTAAGGAGAGCCCTAATCAGGAGACTAAACACTTAGATACCACTTTCGAGATAGCATATTCAAAGGGTATTTTTTTAATTAGCCAAAGTTAACTGGTTTAAGAGGTCCCTAGAGCCATTAGACAATTATATAATTTCTATTGGACAATATCACAAACACAATGAAAGTCCAAATGCAGTATGTAAAATAACAACCTCAGGGCCATTCTTATTGCACTTTGACAAATTTGAAACATACGAAAACTAAGACTAAATTATGAAAAGAGCCAAGACCAAAATAAAAGGCATAAAAACATATTAGACGGGAATATAGAAGATTTGAGTTGAGAAAGGCAAGAAAACGGAAGAACAAAGGAGTAAAAAATAGAACTCACGGATAGCTCCACAAAGAAACGCAACAAAACTTAATAGTACCAGAAAACAACAAAAGAGATGGATCGCAAGAGCAGATATTATGGAATTGGCAAAAGCAGAAATTAAGAAATTGTGAAATTTTGTCAAAGAAATCACAAAGAGATTCCAAATTCACTGCTACGAATGACAATTGCGTACAATAACACGCGTCAAACTTGAAGAAACTGGGTAGCACACACTCTCAGGAACTTAGGGTACATCCCTTAGCCATCACACACCAGGAAACTACACGAATTATAGAAAATTATAAAAAGGGATAGTAGAAAGAACAGTCAGAGAATCAAAATTGAAATAAAATCCAAGAAATCTAATTAGAAGCAATTTGAAAGCAATGGATATATGAGAAGAAAAACATTGTTGTACAGCCTATTCGGCAAACTTGTGTATAGCTACAAATGACTTTTCATTATCATGTATAGAAACTGATAAATATGTTTTAACCGCGTGCGTCAACTTTATTCCGGGAATTTCGAAGTACATGTTCCACAAACAAGATGGGTGTTCTTATGCTAAAATTGTATGTTCAACTCTGTTTAGTTCAACAGACGCTATAGAGTAACATGTAAAAGATTCACAAGAAAGTCTTTTGAATGATTTCATCATAAACTATATTGTATGTAGAATGATTGCCATCACTATCTGGATTTCGCGGTCTAATTAATATCTTGACACAATTGGAAATATTTGCTCTCGACAATGCAACATAAAGTTGGCCATGTGAAAACACTAGTTCTCGTAAATATATTCCAACAACATCTAATATTTGACCTTGTGCTTTATTTATAGTCATAGCAAAGCACAGTCTTATTGGAAATTGTGTTCTTTTAAACTGCACTGGTGATTTTTCATCTTTTGATGGCATCAATGGTATTCTCGGAATGAACACATGTGTATTTTTAAAGTCATCGCTTGCAATTTTTGCGCTTATAACATGCGTTTTAAAATCACAACATGTCAATCTGTTGCCATTACATAAACCTTCACAAGAATTCAAATTTCATAGTAATATAATTGGACAATTTTCTTTCAAAGTTAATTTGTAAGGAGGTAAACCAGCAGGATTTAAAGAATGCTATAAAATCGTCACTACTGACTTTGATCATTCGATTCACATGTTTCATCAATTGCAACAAATGTTTTAGCTTCTTTTGGAAATTTGGCTGTAAGCATGACATTTATTTCATTTACAAAGTCATTTTTCAGCCTCAAAATAACACGAGAAGTCACAGAAGAAATCATGCATATTAGGAAATGTTGTTTCCAAATAATACATTCAAAGATTGTTGTTCAGTAGTATAAGGGACAATAAATGAATTTGGAATTTCAATTTTGTTTTAAGAAGTAAGAGGTTCTTTTCCATTTTCTATTCTCATCAAATATTCACAAAAGGCCGGATCAATTTTTGTACGCATGTTTTCTGACAGTTGCAACTTTTCAAGTCGGGGCCAAATGTCTGAATATAATAAACTTTCATGAATAAAATCTTCTCTTTTCTCGTTTCGATCTACTGGTGGAGTTTTTCTAAAATCACCACCAAATACAACAACTTTGCTACCAAAAAGCACATCAGTATTCAAAAGATCTTTCAAAAGTAAATCAAAAGTTTCAATCATTTTCTTTTTTGCCATCGACACTATTACAACACATATTTGCATACGTAGCTTATGCCGTAAGTTAGTCTACGTAGGTGTTAGAAGAGATTATCTTTAATATGATAAGAATTTAGTCCTATTGGTCTTAAATGATACAAGGGTGTATAGGGGTGGTTAACAAGTAATAGAAGTAAAACGAATCGAGGATGTTGTAACTCGTATTTTCGGGTAAATCTCTAGGTGATTAATATTGCCAAGAGGTTATGTTTTAAGGTATTTGAATCATATAATCTCCATTTCATAATTTTTAAAGTCAAACGAGTTATGAAACAAAAGTCGACAAAAGTTGTCGCAACTTACGTTCATAATTTTACTCATACTTTAGGTCAAATGTCACCAAGATTTTCTCCCAATTTACTTGGAATTACGGGGTGATCTACCCACCAAATTGAATATCTATGAGTCTAGTTTCCAACGGATTAAACCGTTCGTCGATACGATCTCATAATTGGGAGATCATTGCATTTTCGCGAGACTGCGCCAAGCACCTCTCTATGGGGCCCACATAGGCGGTTTAAGACATATGGATATATATAACACGCCTCAACCCTGTTTTAAGTCATTAGTTTTCAGTATATTCGGACCTTATAACCCTAAGAACACTCTCTCAAGGTTCTCTCATGATCCAAGACTAAAACAAAGGGCAAACAACACAAATCAAGTGTCGGGAATCCCGTGGCGCTAGTAAGTTCCTATTTCTTCTTGTTGTTGCTATTTTTGTGTTGTTCCAGCTCGTGTGGGAGGTTGTTTTAAGTTGTTTATGCTCTGAAAATCACTCCCTCGAGTTTTAATATCAACCTAGGTGATTTCAAACCTTCTAAAGTGATTCTAGTGCCGAAAAATCCTAATTGATTGCTAGCTTTCGCTTCCTTGTTCTTGTGGTAGCATTAGAAGGATATTTCGTGGTCAATTAAGGTCGAATTGATGTTTTTCATCCTGTTTAAAGGTAAGGAGCCTCTTACCCTACATGTATTTAATATTATCCAAGTTACGGCTAAGCCGTTGAAGCTAGAACTTGTGAGATATACGTCGAAAGGGTTGCTAGTATGTTGATAGTTGGTGGACTGTTTTGGGAGGCTTAATATGATTATTACTGATTTTTTTTTTGGACTGTTTGGTGATTGTGTTAACTTGCGGGAAGTCATATATGTAGGGGAGGTGCTATCCGTCTCATCGTAACATAGGTTACGGTTGATACATAATAATTACGACGCTTAAACCAGCGGTAGTATCATTTCTCTTATTATAGACTAAGGAGTCGTGGAATTTTCATGGCTTGAGGTTGGGCAGTATATACAAGGTATGTGAGACTGTCCCTTTCCTTCTTTTGCACGACTCTGATTGTACATAATGCAATGAACGAGCCTCCAAAGATACTCTACTCTTAGTAGGTAGTAGTACTTATATTTTTTCCCCTCTTATGGGAGGATTGATGTTGATGTTACTTCTTTGACCTTACACCACTCCGAAGGGTTCAAAGTGTGATTCCAATGAGTCCAGCATGCATTATCTATTTTACTTTACCGAGCCGCGCTATAGTCGGCTGGGTATGGCACCTATTGTGCAACTATATATATGTATTTGTTTTACTCTACTGAGCCGCGCTAAAGTCGACATCTATTTTACTCTACCGAGTCCCCGCTATAGTCGGCCGGGTATGGCACCTACTGTGCAACCACTGATCAGTTGGGTATGATGTTATCGAGCCTTATGATGGCCGGGGTATGATATGATGATGATGAGGCCCACAGAGGCGTATGTATATGATGATTTTAAAAGGATATATATGTATATGCACATCAGGCATTTCATGATTAGTCGCCCTCAGAGGCACTCAGATGTTACAGGGTGTATATTTTCTATCCCTATGCACATTACTGTTCTTACATTATACTTTCCTGTCTTACATACTCAGTACCTTATTTGTACTGACATCCTTTTATTTGTGGACACTGCATGTCGTGCTGCAGGTCCTGATAGGCAGGTAGACGAAGCTCCCCCACCATAGTAGGCTGCCAGTTCAGCGTTTATTGGCGAGATCCCTTCTCCGGACTTGCCGTGGTCTTGGTATGCATTGCAGCACTTATGTTCTTCTAGAGGCTCATAGACAGGTGTCGACTCATGTATAGTTGGGATTTCCTTGTGCGCAAATTTATTTTTGTTGTATAGTTTTTTATGACAACCTTGTCGGCCATGATATATATGTTCATGCCATTATCTGGAATTTTTGGTTGATTAGGATTATTGTCTACCATTTATACCGATCTCATCGACCCTTATAAGTAATAAGAAAGATTAGATAAAATGTGTGTTGGTACTCGGCAAGTAAGACCCGGGTGCCCGTCATGGCCCTCCGGCTTGGATCGTGACCAACTTGGTATCGGAGCGGGTCTGTCCTAGGGGTTGTTTATGAGCCATGTCTAGTAGAGTCTTGATTATGGATGTGTAGCACGCCACAGTTATAATCAGGAGGCTGCATGACATTTATGGTTGTTACCTTTTTCCTGAATCTAGATCGTGCGCAGAGCTGAGTCGTAAGTATTCGTCTCTAATATTCACCATGTTCCTTTCAGCGATGCCCACGACTAGGAAGCAAATGATTAATAGACGCCTTGATACAGCTGCGGGAGAGGGTATCAGTCAGGTGCCTCCCGCCAGAGCAGGCCATAGTGAGCCTCAGAGTGAGATGCCGTCTCATACCTCATTTACTCCTTCTCCTCCAGAGGATATTAGAAGGCACCCAGCATCTCCAGTTCCTCTATCTGGTACTACAGACCAGGATATGCGGAGTGCGGTACAGTTGTTGACTAGCTTGGTAGCTTCTCAGGCTCAGAGGCAGAATACCGGTGCAGTTGATAAACCGGTTAGTGCGAGAGTTCGTGATTTGATTAATCTAGATCCTCAAGTGTTTACCGGATCAGACCCCAAGGAGGACCCACAGACTTTTATTGATCAGGTTCATCGTACACCGCGGGTTATGCATGCTAGTGATAAGGAGGCAGTAGAGTTGGCTTCTTATCAGTTACGGGATTTAGCAGTTTTCTGGTATGATAGTTGGGAGAGATCTAGGGGTCCGAACGCTCCTCCACCTATGTGGAAGGAATTTTCTGAGGCCTTTCTTCGTCACTACCTGCCAGTTGAGATACGACGAGCTAGAGCTGATAAGTTCTTGAACCTTCGGCAGGGTAATATGAGTGTGCGAGAGTATAGTATGCAATTTGATTCTTTAGCAAGGTATGCTCCCCGTATAGTGGCCGAGATGAGCGATAGGGTGCACCAGTTGTAGATTTCTTGCTATTCCACGCGGAGATAGTAAATCATTTATAAAAAGGTACATCTTCCCTCTCTAAATATATAAATACCACGATTTTTTTTTGCTAATTCTTTGTCATAATTTACTCCAAGTGATGTAAATGCAAACATATTATTGTATGTTTTGATATATGTTCGAAAATGTTTACATTCTACAATAGTTCCTAAATATAAATTTTGCAGTTCAGCAGACATCTCATGTGAAACTAACTTGATCGAACCATTGTTACAGCAGAATCCAAGTGGTTCGTATTCAAATTTCTTTGCACCGCAAAATTTACAATTAGGAACGGTCTTGAAAGGAACATAATCAGATTGTAACTGACTACAAGTTTTTTTGTGAGTTATAACTTGTATATTTAGGTATCGTTAACATAACATTACCAATTAGATAATATACAACACTATCATAATAAAAGATTGGTGCAAACCTTTTTTTCTGACCGTTCTTGAGCTCATACTACTATTTTCATTAGATGCAAGTGACGTTGAGCCTATCGCCAAATAGTAATAAATTAGCAATAAATAAAGACATTATGTAAAAGTCAATGCTGCATCCTTGATACTTGCCTACTTCAAAGGAGTAGAAGAGATAAGTTATACTCTTTTGCTTGTCAAATGTAAGTGGTAAAGCATCAACGTGACGCTCGTTGGCTAATAGGGAAAACACAACACATTTAGCATCATTTAATTACACTCACATGCCAAGAGCATGAAGGGACATTTCTACAAAAATTCAAATAACAAAGGATGTGTTTTAACCTATTTTTGAAACAAAAGAAGAGACCCTAAGAGGAACATTTTGTTGCTGAAACTCAGTTGCAGCTGGAGTAGCGCCAGGAAAAGCAACATTCTCAGAAACACTACTCCTTTTTGACTCTCGTCTTTTTGTTCGTCGTTGTAGTAATAGTGCTTCTTTTTTCCCGCAGATATTAGTTTGTACGTTTCATGTCGCCTAAGTTTCATCTTAGCTTCCGATTTTGCGAAGCAAACATGTTTGTTTTTTTGTTCAGAACCCATTATTCCTACAAAACTGCAATTATAGAAATTAAAATACACGAAGTAAACAGAAATAGTTTGCCGGCAGCGGTAACGTCAGTGGCGAATATCATCAGATTAATAAAAAGTACTATTGAGACTCAAATATATCTGCCTTTTAGTTTCTGAGTACTACATAGAACAAAAATTGTAACAGCATCTAATGGTTCCTTAATTGAACCTGTAGATCCTCCTCAATCACGGGAATTAGAATGACTAACCTGATTAACTATAAATTCTAATCTATTTTGCATTTAAATTATGAAGGTTATAAGATTGGCACCACTAACAAAGTAACATTTTAAATACTTACAATAGTAAAATTGAAGAAAAATGAACAACAGCAAATATTTGAGTTTTCATTATATGTGCATTAGGCGCACATAACCTAGTATTTAAGTGGAGAAGGCTAGATGGGCGGGCCTATATTTTTTTAACCTTGCACCACTGCCCCTCGGGATATTTCTGTTACTAAACCAAAATCATTTCTTAAGCAAAGGAAAATCAATCTTGACGACTATTTAAAATGAAGACGGAAAGAAATTAAATAACATCTCTTAAGCTAATGAAACTTCTTGCAATGTCAGGCAGAGATCTTCTATTCGTGCATCTGCCAAACTTCAATTCCTGTAACTTTGTCAAATTTGTCATTGGGAACTATCGAAGTACATGGAGGCTCTAACTCAAAATGCAACCAAATAATGTAACCAGAGAAAACAAAAGACAGGAACATGAATAAGAAATCTAATAGAAAATCTGATTGAAGAATTTTGTCAAACATCTTGAGGACAAAATTTGGTAACATATTTCACTTTGTCTGCAGGAATCCCCTCACTATTCAAGGGAAAACACAAATACCTAGCATACTCTCAGGGATTGAAACAAATCAATACAAAAAATACAAGATGAGAAGAAGATTACCCAGTAAAAAATACCAATAGACAGAGAGGAGGAGCTGGAGAGTAGAGATATGAAGCGAAGAAGCGTTTGAAGTAGAGGGCTTTGCAGAAGAAGCTTTTGACAAGTCCATGTAGAAAGAAAAATCAAACGTGAATTGACAGCTATCAAAATTGGGCTACACGTCTTGGGCTTCAAATATAGGGCATGAGATAATTTTGGGCCAGGCAGACATGTTGACCATAAGCTGCCAGGTTATCCCCATTTATAATATAAGAATAGATATGCATTTATTGGATACATGGTTTTACTACTTTTACTATTTCTTGCTTGTACTTAATAAATGCATTTACTAGAATATGTCTATACTTGTTTCATACCATACTTGCTTCGTGCCTTCTTTCCTCTATGCTATGTTGCAGATGGTGCGTCATTTGATCGTTTGCATGTTAATAATCTTGTTTTGATATTTATTGCGTAACATGAGTAAGATTAGCTCTAGAATTTTGAATTTGCCATTACTTCTTGTCAGTGTTCATCCTTTCCTTAGTAAATAATGCTTATTTATTCTCCTCGATAGTTAATATAAATTTCGCTATATTTGGATGTGTTCTTGGATAATTCAATATGAATTGACATGTTGAATTGGATTGCCGCCGCAACAATATTATGATAAGGAAAGAGTTGCTCGCTGCAACAATAGTATGGCCATAGGATCGGTTTGCCGCCGCAACAATGTTTGTGTATTAGATCGGGTTATGCGCCACAACGTATATGATACCTATTTTTGTAGTGTTTGGGATTTATCCCTCTTTGCGGGTTGTGATTGTGCTGTTCACGGATATTGTACTTTCTCGTTGTTATGAGTCATTGAAACGGGTTTGGTTGAATATTTTTGAGACATGTGGTTATTACTTCTAATATTGGGTTCTTTCTACTATTTTCTGCCTTTTATTTCTGTTATTATAATTGTTATCTTTATTGCTATTTCTGTTTCTTATTAAATGCGAAGGTTTATATGGTAAATGTTTTGTCATAGCCTCGTCAAAACCTTATCGAGGTTATGCTCGATACTTACTGAGTACATGAAGTTGGTTGTATGCATACTACACTTCTACGCTTCATGTGCAGATTCTGGTGCAAATCCTAGCAGTGTTTAGATGGGAGCATAGCTTTGTTATTAGGGATACTTGGGGTAGTGCTGCTTTCCCTTCTGCAAGCTCCAAAATCACCTTCGCTCTCATTATTATTGTTTTTCATGTATTACGCAGTATCATATTTCATTTCAGACTTTGTATGTAGTATTTTTAGTAGCTCATGTATTCAATGACACCAAATCGTGGAAGGTTGTCTGGAAGGCATTTGGTTTAGATTTACTTATATATATTATGAGTTTACTCGAATTCTATAATATTATGATGTTATCCCTTAGTCTAGTTTTCTTATTATTTTCACGTATTGGCTTGCCTAGGTAGATGCATTAGGCGCCATCACGATCCCGTTGGTTGGAATTTTGGATCGTGACAAGTTGGTATCAGAGCACTAGGTTACATAGGCCTCACAAGTCATGGGCAAGCTTGGTAGACTCTTGAGGATCCGTAAGGAGAGGTCTGCACTTATCTTCTAGAGGCTATAAGGCTTCAGGAAACATCACTTTCTTTCTTTCTCTGTTGTGTGACTTTGTTCTATCCTAAAGTGTGAATATTTTTTCTTTTACTCTCTCACAGATGGTGAGGACACGTACTTCAGCCACAGCTGATTAGGAGCCGAAGACCCAGGTCGTACCTGCTACTAGGTGTAGAGTCCGAGGTAGAGGCTGGGGCAGATGTTGAACCTATCTTCGGGCACGTGCAGCAGCACCTGTAGCCATTCATGCCTGCTCTAGAATAGCGTCAGTTGAGCCTCTGATGGATCTAGAGGATGATAGTCTGGATCAGCCTGAGTCAGCAGGACCAGCGCCAGTTCTAGAGGGGTTTATTGCCACTCCAGTACTTCAGGACCTGTTGGTCCGTATAGTGGGCCTTATGGAGAGTATTGCTCCAGCCGGTGTATTTCCTATGGAAGCCTCCACTTCTCAGGTTCGGGGAGGAGTTCAAACATCTGCCACTCGTATGATATTAGACCCTAGGAGTGTTACCATTTGGGGTAGTTCAGCCAATTACTATCGCATAGCCTGAGGTTAGGCTTGCGATGTCAGCTGATAAGTTGAAAAGGATAAGTAGGTTCTAGAAGTTGTCTCCTCCTCACTTCAGCAGTGCTCCTTCATATGAGGCACAAGAATTCTTGGATCATTGTCATGAGATTCTGTGCAATTTGGGACTAGCTGAGTCCAATTAAGTGGATTTCATCATCTTTTAGATGAATGGTTCAGCCAAGAGGTGGTAGAAAACATATGAAATGGGTAGACAAGTAGCATCACTTCCTCTTAGGCTCAGTTCTCACAACTTTTCTTAGAGAAGTTTATTCCCCTCACATAAAGAGATGAGCTACGTAGGCAATTTGAATGTCTTCAGCAAGGTAATATAACAGTCACCCAATATGAGATTAGATTTGTAGATTTGTCTCATCATAAAGCTCTCATGATCCTTACTAAGAGGGAGAAGGTGTAGAGGTTTTTAGAGGGCTTTGCTTATGGTATCAGGCTTCAGATGGCTAGAGAGGCTCAAACTAAGACCTCTTTCACTTAGGTGGTTAAGATTATCGGGAATATTGAATGGATTTGTGGCCAGGGGAGAGAGGAGACATTTGAGAAGAGGCCTCTTCATTTTGGTGGTTTTAGTGTTGCCTTGTGTGGAGGCATAGGTTCTTTTGGTAGAGATCATTCTATTAGGCCGGTTCATTTAGCACTCCAGGATTCTCATGGTACATCAAGCAACGATGGTGCTTATGGTTCTCACGCAAGGTAGCTATCATTTAGTGCATCTTCAGCCCCCGCCAATGCCACCCTTTAATATGGAGCTTCTATAATGGTGATTCGTGTCGTCAAGGATAGCCTCCAACCCATTAGCTATGTTCGGTAAAGGGCTGCTTCGAGTGTGGGGATATGGAGAATTAAAGGAGGCATTTCTTAATATTGCAGGGTGGAGCACAGTAGGGTAGTCAAGCCCTTATTCCAGTACTATTTACTACACCACCTGCCCAGCCAGCTAGAGGTGGGGCCCAACCAACCAAAGGTGGAGGCCAGCCAATTAGAGGTGGAAGCTAGTCAATGAGAGGTCATTCTAGAGGTGGAGCACAGGTTGGAGGGATTCATCCTCGATGTTATGAATTTCCAGGAAAGCTTGAGGTCGAGTTGTCTAATATAGTTACTGCAGGCATTATCTCTGTCTGTCATAGAGATGCTTCGGTGTTGTTTGATCTGGGTTCTACATATTCTTATATGTCTTCATATTTTGCATCACACTTCAGTATGCCTCATCTCTTGTAATCCTGCTTTTGCATCTACACTGGTTGGGGATTCTATAGTAGTTGATCGGGTGTATCGGTCTTGTGTTGTTACTATTAATGGTTTTGATACTATAGTTGATCTCTTGTTGTTACATAAGATGGATTTTGAGGTGATCCTTTGTATAGATTGGTTGTCCCCGTATCATGTAATCTTGGATTGCCATTCCAAGATTGTGGCTTTCGCAATACTGGGGTTGCCTAGAGTAGAGTGGAGAGGGTCCCTTGGTCATTCTACTAGTCGGGTGGTTTCATTCTTGAAGGCTCGATGCATGGATGAGAAGGGGTGTTTAGCATATTTGGCTTAGATTCAAGATTCTAATGCATAGGATCCTTTTATGGACTCGGTACCGGTAGTGAGGGAGTTCCCAGATGTATTTTTGCAGATTTACAGGGCATGCCACCTGATAGGGATATTGACTTTTGTATTTATATGGTTTCGGCAACTCATCCCATTTCTATCGTGCCATACCATATGGCTCTAGCTGAGTTGAAGGAATAGTTGTAGGATTTTCTTGATAAAAGATTCACTAGACTGAGTGTTTCTCCTTGAGGTGCACTAGTATTGTTCCTGAAGAAAAAAGATGGTTCTATGAGGATGTGTGTTTATTATCGGCAATTGAACAAGGTTACTATCAAGAATAAGTATCCATTGCCTCGGATTGAAGATTTATTTGATTAGCTTCAGGGTGTCAAGGTGTTTTCCAAGATTAATTTGAGATTTGTCTATCATCAGGTGAAGATTAGAGCTTCGGATGTCCTTAAGACAACTTTAACTAATCGCTATGGTCGTCATCTTGTTTGACTAATGCTCCAATTGCTTTCGTGGAATTGATGAACTGAGTGTTAAAGACTTATTTGGACTCATTCGTGATTGTGTTCATTTATGATATTCTAGTTTACTCTCGTAGCAAAGAGGAGCATGAGTAGCAGCTGTGGCTTGTACTTCAGACTTTGAAGGATCGAGAGTTTTTGAAGTGTGAGTTTGGTTGGACTTAGTTTCCTTCTTTGATCATATTGTGTCTAGTGATAGTATCATGGTTGATCCTAAGAAGAGTAAGGCAATTCAAAATTGTCCTACACCCACTTCAGCTGCAAAGATTCGGAGTTTTTTGGGTTTGGCGGGCTACTATCACCGCTTTGTAGAAGGATTTTCATCTATTGCAGCCCCATTGACCAAGTTGATTCATAAAGCGGCTCTATTCAGGTGGTCTAATGAGTGTGAGAAGAGATATTAGAAGCTCAAGTTTGCTTTGACTACAGCTCCTATTTTGGTGATGCACACGGGTTTGTGGCCTTACACTATGTATTATGCTACTTCGTGCATTGGGCTTGGTGAAGTTTTGATGCAAAATGGTAGGGTGATTTCCTACTCATCTCTTCAATTGAAGAACTATGAGAAAAACTATCATGTGCATCTATTAGTGTTGGCAGTTATAGTGCACGCTCTCAAGACTTAGATGCACTACTTATACGGCTACGTGTACGCTCTCAAGTTTTAGAGGCCCTACTTATACGGCAGCGTGACATGTGAGGTTTACACTGATCATCAGAGTCTCTAGCACTTGCTCAAGCAAAAGGGTTTGCATTGAGGCAGCGGAGGTTGTTGGAGTTGCTGAAAGACTATGATATCATTATACTGTATCATCCGGGTAAGGAAAATATGGTAGTTGACACCTTGAGTAGAAAGGCGGAGAGTACGGGTAGTTTGGAATACATACTAGCAGCGGAGAGTTCATTGGCTATGGACATCCAGGCCTTGGCTAATTGATTTGTGAGATTAGATATCTCGGAGCCTATAAGGGTTCTTTCGTGTGTAGTAACATTGCCGTCTTTGTTGGAGTTAATCAAGGCTCTCCGGTTTGATGATCCTCATTTGTTGGTGTTGAAAAACATGGTGCAGGGAGGTGGTGCAAAAAAGGTAGTTACTGGAGATGATGGTTTCATGCGGCTTCAAGGCTGGATTTGTGTTCCGAATGTTGATGGTTTTGAGAGAGTTTATTCTTGAGGAGGCTCATATATCACGATATTATATTAATGTAGGTGTCACAAAGATGCAGTGACTTGAAGCAACATTAATGGTGGCGGAAGATGAAGAAAGACATTGTTTGACATGTTTCACGGTGCTTGAATTTCTAGCAGGCCAAGTATGAACATCAGAAACTAGGTATGTTGACTTAGAGGTTGCTGATACCAGAGTGGAAATGGGAGCTCATTACTATGGATTTTGTGGTAGGACTAACACGGACTTTGAAGAAGTTTGATGTTGTTTGGGTCGGTGTGGACGGATTAACAAAATCTACACATTTCATTCCGATGATGACTTCTTATACTTATGAGAGGTTGGTTCATATCTACATCAGAGAGGTATTGTTCGCGTGCGTAGTGTGCCCCTATCCATCATTTCATATTTTTGGTACACAATTCAGATCGTATTTCTATAGAGCTATTCAGCGAGAGTTGGGCATGCATGTGGAGCTCAGCATGACATTTCACCCACAGATGGATGGCCTATCCAAGCAGAGGTTATTGTACTTGTAGATGTATGGATTCGAGACCGAGGGGCTCTGGTTTGTTTCAGATTGATTTCAGATTATTTTGGTAAGAAGTGTTATTACTGGTGTTGAAAATATTGCACCTGCAATGCTTGCACAGGTGCGAGCCCACTTCTACAGTTGTTTAGCTCACATCTGCGGGGCTTTGGTAGCTCACGAATTTCTGCTTCTATGGAGAACTGAGCGTAGGTGCGGCACCGTATCGGCGGATGTTTGCTCGCATCTATGAAGAGCTCGAGTAGAGGGGAAGGCTTCATCGGTGTTGCTTGGGCCGTTTATGCGATGAGTGCTTCTACAGAACTTTGTCGCTTCTGCGACATTTGCACCGACGCACGTCCGTTTCTGTCGACTATTTTGTCGCTTCTGCAATGTCGCTTCTGCACTACTTTTGCCGCACCTGTGACATCTACAGCAGGGAAAAGGGGTAAGGAGTCGAGCCTTGGCTCATTTTCTCCCATTTTTGAATCTAGACTTCGTGTAGAGGCATCTTTTGAAGAGAATTTCATTCCAACTTTATAGGTTAGTGACTTAAACTTGCTTTTGATTAATTTCCATGATTCTTCGTAGATTTTCAACCTTAAATCTATGTTTTCTTAGAGTAGAGATAGGGTTTTGGGTAGAAACATAGGATTTTGTATTATAGAGATCTAGACCTCGATTTGAGGTCGGATCTTGAAATAAATTACATATTTGGACTCGGGAGAGAATGGGAAAATGAGAATTGGTCTTAATTTTGGATTTTCACCATATGGGCCCCGGTTGACTTTTTCCAACCTCCTTTATGCTAGGGTAGTTTTGAAAGCTTGTTTTGACATGCTTGAGCATTATTTGACTAGATTCGATTGGTTTGGAGGCTTTTGGCAAAGGAAAAGTTGTCGTGGATGGTTCATTTGGTTGCAGACCAATGGTAAGTATCGTGGTTAACCTTGATTTGAGTTATATATAGGTTGTCACGGGTCAAAGCATGCGGGTAGAACCAGTTTATTTTATGTCTTATTTATTGCATGCTCTTACATGTTCCTTGCCTTTATTTATTACATATTTTACTTGTTCCATTCCTTACTTGTCACTTGCTTTACTTGCGACATGCCTTTACTTGTAACATCCTCTTAATTATTATATGCCTTTATTTGATATACTCCTTTATTAAATACATGCTTTTACTTGACACATACATTTACTTGTTCAAGCTTTTACTTAATAAATGCCTTTACTATAACATGCCAATACGTATTTCATGCCATACATGTTTGATGCCTTATTTCCCCTATGCTATATTAGGGATTGCGTGTTCATTTGATTGTTTGTGTGTACGTAACCTTGTTTGGATCCTTATTGCATTACATGAGTAATATTAGCTCTAGAATTTGGGATTGGTATTACTTCTTGTTCCTGTTCATCCTTTGCTTAGTAAATTATGTTTATTTATTCTCCTTGATAGTTATTATGATTCTCGCAATGTTTGGATGTGTTGTTGGATGATTTTGTGTGAAATGATATGCTGGATGGGGTGTCCGCCACAATAATATTATGATAAGAACCGGGTTGCTCGCCTAAACAGTAGTACGTCCATGGGATCATTTCCGCTGCAACAATGTTTGTGTATTCGATCGGCTTGTGCACCACAACGTATATGATACCTCTTTTGGTGTTGCTTGTGATTTATCCCTCTTTGTGGGTTGTGATTGTGTTGTTCACGGATATTGTACTTTCCCGTTGTTTTGAGTTGCTGAAAAGGTTTGGTTGAGTATTTTGAGAGACGTGGTTATTACGTCTGATATTGGGTTCTTTATGCTATTTTTTGCCTTTTATTTCTATTATTATAATTGTTATCTCTATTGCTATTTCTGCTTTTTATAAGTTGTACAGATTTATACGGTAAGCATCTTGTCATAGCCCTGTCACTACCGCATCGAGGTTAGGATCGATACTTACTGAGTATATGGGGTTGGTTGTACTCATATTATACTTCTGTACTTCTTGTGCAGATTCTGATAAGGATCATAGCAGTGTTCAAGGGGGAGTACAACTTGGTCATCAGGGAGACTTGAGGTATTGCTTCTTTCCCGTCCGCAGACTTCGGAGTCACCTTCGCTCTCATTATTACTATTTTTTGTATCAGACAGTATTATATTTTATTTTAGACTTTGTATATAGTATTCTTAGTAGCTCATGTACTCCGTGATACCAAATCTTGGGAGGTTGTATAGATAGCGTTTGGTTTAGACTTATTTATATATATTTTTGAGTTTACTCTTATTCTACATTACTATGATCTTATCTATCTGTCTAGTTTCTTCAATTATTGTCGTGTGTTGGCTTGCCTAGCAAACGGCATTAGGCACCATCACAACTCGATTGGTTGAGATATTGGTCGTGACATAAAAGAACTGAAGAAAGAGGCTGGTTTCATGTTCAATCCTAGAAGTAGGAAGCTGTGAGTTATACAATTGAGTGTTGCTAATGACCTCTTATTGTTATGTAGATGAGATATATGCCCTGCACAATTGCTACATGATGATTTTAAGAATTTTTGTGCTGCTTATGGGCTGATAGCCAACAACAACAACAACCTAGTGACTTCCCACAAGTAGGTTCTAGAGAGGGTAGACGTACGCAGGCCTTACCTCTACCTGGGAAGGCAACAGGTTGTTTACGGGTAGACCCTCGGCTAAAGAACATATAAAACAAAGCAATGGCAATATGAAGTAACATAACAAGATATTATGAGAATCGAAGTGAAAGACAACAATCAAACAGTGAGTAGTAATAACAATCTAAGAATTGAAGAATACCATACTAACACTAATACAACTGATAAGGCGATGAAAAGGAGAACCGCTCCACTACGTACTAACCATCTATCCTAATCCTCGAACTATGATGTGAATTGTGTACCAAAATGTCTTCATTCCTAATATTATCTAACCTGGTATGCTCAAAAATCCATCTCAACCTCCTCATTTCAGCTATTTTCATCTTCTAGACATGAGAGATCTTGACTAACCAATACTCTGCCCATGCAACATAGTAGGTCTAACCACCACCTTATTTAACTTATTTTTAAGTTTTAGTAGCACACTCTTATCGCACAAGACACAAGATGCAAGTCTCCATCTCATCCACCCTTCTCTAATACGATGTGTGATATCCTTATCAATCTCCCCATTTCCTCGTATGACTGACGCAAGGTACTTGAAGCTCTATCTCTTGGAGTATTACTCGTGTATCAAGCTTTACATCCATGTCCGCTTCCTAGGTCACATCGCCGAACTTGCACTCCAAATATTTTATCTTAGTCCTGCTCAACTTGAAACCTTTAGACTCCAGGATCTATCTCCACACCTCAAGCCTTTTTATAACACCACCTTGCATCTCGTCAAATAGGACTATATAATCTACAAATAACATAGACTATGGAACCCTCGTTAAATACGACGCATCAGTGCATCCATCTCTATGGAAAATAAAAAATGGACTAGGGGCTGATCCTTAGTGCAACTCCATCACAACTAGAAAGTGTTTCGATTCCCCACCGACTGTTCTTACACGAGTCTTAGATCCATCATACATGTCTTCAATTACCGTAATATATGCTACTTGCACACGTTTAGTCTCCAAACACCTCCGCACCCTCACTTATACCATCCTTTCCAAGCTTTCATAGTATGGCTAAGTAGATTTATACCCCTATAGTTGTTCTTATTCTTGATATCACCCTTGTTCTTGCACAGCGAATCATTTTACTCCACCTTCACTTTTCTGGCATCCTCTTAGTCCTAAAAATGACATTAAACAATCTAGTGAGCTACTCCAAGCCTACCCTACCCATTTTCTTCCAGAACTCCTCATTGATCTCATTTGGTCCAATCGCTCTACCCCCGCTCATCTTGCTCATAGCCCCTAGACCTCCTCAACTTTTATACGCCTACAATAAGTGTCGATAACTCTCAGAGTACTCAAAATCATCCAGCACAATGTCCCTATCCCCCTCATTATTCAAGAGTGTATGAAACTATGTCTATCATCTTCGCCTAATTCATGCCTCCCCCATCAAAACTTTTCTTATTTCATCCTTGATTCACTTCACCTGATCCAAATTGTGGGCCTTTCTTTCTCTCACCTTGGCTAGCTTGTATAGCTTCTTGACCTCATCTTTGACCCCAAGTTCTTATACAAACGTCTAAACGTCATGCTCTTAGCCACAGAAATCGCTAACTTCTCCTCCTTCTTAGCCTCCCTATACCACTCCCTGTTCTTCCTCTTCTCCTCCTCATCTATTCTCTCCACTAGCTTTAAATATGCCACTTTCTTGGCTTTCACTTTTTCTTGGACCTCCTCACTCCACCACCAGTCCCTTTTATGGCCGATAGAGTAACCCTTCGAGACCCCTAACACCTCTCTCAAAGATTCTCTAATATTGTTCCCTGTCATGATCCACTTACTATTCTCGTACCCACTACACTCCAGGCCCCCATAGCCAGCCACTTCTCCCCCATCTCCTTAGATTTGTCCTTAGTTGAGGCTCCTACCTAACCCTCGATCGACTATACACAATCCTCTTTTTCCTCTTCCTCATGAACTCTAAGTCCATAACCAATAACTTATGTTGGGTCATGAGATTCTCACTCGGAATAATCTTGCAATCCGTATATAGCCCTCTATTAAACTTCTTGAAGAGTGGGTAATCAATTTGAGTCTTGGCCACCGTACTCTAAAGGTGACCAGTGCTCCTCCCTCTTCGAAAAGTATGAGTTAGCAATCACCAAATCAAAGCCTTTAGCCCATTCCAATAGTAAAATTCCTCCTACGTTTCTATGTCAAAAACCAAAGATGCCATGCACATCATTATAACCCCTAAAAGTCATCCTACTGTGGCCATTGACCTAAGTTGATAACCAACAAGGGTAAGAGTTCTGTCTGTTTTGGTGGAGTACAACCTATTTTTAATAACAAATAATTGATCGGTTGGGGTTTGAGAAGGGAGTACTACCAATCAGATACCTTGGGTCCCTCGAAGCACTAAAAGATTATCCATTTTGCAATATGATCCATTATGTAAAAAGATATTGGGAAGAGTTACCACCTGGATAACTAGGTTTCTTTCTTATGTAGGAACAACTCAGTTAATCAAAAGTATCTTATTCTCAATGCAAAACTTTTGGTCTCAAATGTCATTTTGACTGTTGAGAAGATATGTAGAAGATTCTTATGAACTTAGAAAGTTGAGGTTTCAAAGAGTGCATTGTTCCTGATAAGTTGTGCTATCTACAATCAACAAGTAGCATGAATTTTATTAATCTAATCCAGTGGAACAGGGCAGCTATATGTATGCTTTTGTGGAACTTGTGGAAAAAGAAATATAAGCTTTGTGTAAAAGGATTCAAGTATATTATGGTAAAGGAAGATCTATCAGGAATATAGAACCTAAACAGGCTGCATAGATGATTCAAAAGAATGTTAAAGCAAAGGAATATATTGAAGAAGCAGGGTGCATTGAAGCTAAATTCTTGCATATGGACAACTTTTCAATCAAGAAGATGTATGGTATGCTGCAAGGTAATTTTCAGAAGGTGAGATGGAGGAAATAAGTATGTAACAATTCAGGAGCACCTAAGTGGATCTTTTTGGTGAGACTAGCAGCACATGAAAGACTATACAGAGACAGACTGAGTAATTGGGGAATAACCACAACTTTGCAATACCTCTTATGTACTGTGGTAATTGAAGACATACGCACTTGTTTTTTCACTGTCATATCTCTTCTTATATATGGGAAAAACTTATGCAGTGGCAAGGTATAAAGAAAGCTGGATTCGCGTGGCATGAGTAGTTTACCTAGGCTGGAACTTTTTGCAAAGGAAAAAGTTGTAAAGTTGAAATTTACAGGATGACACTAGCAGCAGTTGTATATTTTATATGACAAGAGAGGAATATCCGAGTGTTTCAGAATAATAGAAGATAGTAGGCATCTTTGGTAAGGTTGATAATCCAGGATATAGTCTATCGAGCCAGTCTAAAGTCTAAGTTAGTACTGTATCTTCATAACTGTGGTTTCTATCCTTGTTAGATCTTGGAACTGCGAGAGTGATCAGATGTTGTTGTGGAGAGGAGAATATCAAAATTGTGGCTTTATGTCCAGTTTGCATCGAATTGTTTTTTTTTCTTTTTTCTGTTAAGCCATACGCAGTTGGTAATAAAATTAGATTATATCACCAAAAAAAAGAGTGTGATATGTGGCTATTGAGCCTAAACCTAAAAACTATAATTCTGGGCCAAAATGCTAAATAAAAAAGAAATATTTGGGAGTATCCTTGGAGAACTAAGAAGCTATTTGCAAAGCTATAGGTGTCGGTGTAGGACTATGGTCGTAAGCTTTGGTTTTGATGATTAGATAGCAAAATTGTCAAGTCACACGGTATTATAGTGGAGACGCCTAGTCGATGCAGGATAGTGCACATAGTGACTGGCATTATGCCAGTGCTAGGGACTCCCACCGAAAGAATAAGTTTGTTTTAAAGCTCAAACTCTCTAATATATTTTTTAAGAAATAAAAATATTATTTTGAATTGCATATTATTTCTCCATCGTTTCTTAATATGTCTTGTTTTATTTTATGTGAAAAAGTTGATGATGCATATGAGTACTTTTTTATGTGTATCACATCCCTTTGCTAAGGCGCTGCATTTCTTCGTGGATGCAGGTGTTGATGCTTTAAATGACATGGACCATCGATAGGCACCTCCCTCATTCCTACCGTCTTTTGGTGAGCTTCGTTCTGTATTGGGGTACTTTTATTGAGGATAGCAAAATTGATATTTTTTTGGGTATACTCATGGCCTTGTCAATTGTCACCGATATTTTTTTAATTCATATTATCCAAGAGGCTCTACAGATACATGTGAGTTATGTTATGTCTTTTGTTATCCCTGTCGAGGTCTCGTATGGCTCTATGAATATCTATTTTTGTTATCAATTGTTTACAAGTTTACGAAAGGAAATCGTTTTTAGAAAAGCTTTTACATTCTAAATCATGCATGAGGTATGAAAAACAAGTCATGACCAGTTGTTCCGCTAGATCATGTTAAGGCATTGAATAATGCGTCTGTTCCGCGAGATTGGGACGTGGCAACATGCATGCGTCTATACTAAAGTTTAACTTCCCTCTTATTACCTGTAACATCTATAAAGATAATGAGTTTGTTTGTTATTAATGCAATATTTTCTAAATTATAAGTAAAAGTTCATTTACAATATAAATAAATAATATTGTAGAAATTTGTTATAAAATTTATTTCTATTTTTACTAATTATTTCATGTATTACTTGCAGTGAAATATGCTTATGAGATTTCATTTTCTTTTAGTATTTACTTATGTACATAGATATTAAAGTTTGATATTATATCCTTCTTCGTCTCTTTGTTTTCAATTTTTGACATGAGAATTTGCTAGAAATCATAGAATATTGTTTACCCTTAAAATCTGAGTAACAATTAAATTTGTTCGTAGTGCTAAGGATATATAAATCAATTCAATACAACGCGAAATATAATGACAAGTAATTGAAATGTAATAAGCAAAAGAATGATCAAACCGCTGTAGTTGAATGAATTGCGGATAATGAAATGAAAAATAATAAGGGATAATCAATTCTGACGAGAGATAGCTGAAGTACTTAGTATCTATTTTTTTGTTCTCTGTATTGTCTGTTACAATGGAGATAAACGCCCCTCTTATAGGTAAAAGAAAAGCCCTACCTATGGTAAAAACCTTATTACAAGATAAAATCCCCCTAATAACAGGGTGGAATATTCCTAAAATAATGGTCTAACGTCTATGACGGTTGAGATCATGACTCCCGCCGAGATATCAGTAATCCACGAGATATCCGGTCGAGACTGATCCTTTTACCAGAAGATATGCCTCCCTTGACCGGCGTCGATTGCCTTATCTCGATCGCTCCAGCCCCGTATCCGACTTGCTGATCCCGGATTGAAATAATCGGTCTTACATTATGCCTGGGCCCGATCCTCCTTACGCGGTCAATTATATCCGACCTAATACAGATAGTCCCCTCGTTTATTGGAGAGTAAAGACAAAAAACGATATGAATCGTCGTTCTTTGAGATCTTCGGTTAGATAATCAACACCTTCACTAGGCGTGACACGAAGTTAAAGGCATCAAGTCACTCAACCCTAAAGAACCCTTTGTTAGCGTGTGACGACAGCGCTGTGACGCATGTGACCATTGGCACAGGAAATCATTGCCTGTCCCGTCTGTCTGCAGAACTCTGCAACTTCTGTGTGCGGCATTTAATGTTTCTTTGCATAGTGTTCTAAACCGTCGCCTTTCGTGAAAGTATAAATACTTCCTCCCTTCTAAGAATTCTCTTCTTTGCTTTTACATTATTCAACAATCTGCTTCTTCTAGCTTTCTTCATCACAAAAACTCTCCTTTCCTTTACTTCTTGCTTCTGCTACTTTAATCGCCATGGCCAAAACCTCTAAGTCAGTTCCTCAAAAACAACAACCTTCACCTGCTCAGTCCGTTGAAGAGGATGAGGATGGCTTGGACTGATGTTGTTTCAATATTTTGTAGCCCGGATATGTACAAGAATTTCATCATGTATATAAAGATCTTTTATTCCATTTTGACTTTGTTTCGTGACTTTCATGTTTCATCATTTCCTGCCTTAGCTAGGATTATAAGTTGTGACCGATTGACTAAAATTCGTTCCTTGGGATAACCCTATCCGAGTAGCAAACTGAATTGGTTAATCATTAGTCCGGCCTTAGCCTTATTGTAAATTCAGAACGAGCTTTATTCGTTTCGCTTTTGATCATTAAGCTACGCCTTTTGGTCTATGAATGGATCGGGGTCATGCCTTAGCAAAATTTAGATCCCTTTCAATCTGATTCGGCCTTAGCCTTATTTCGGATAATCGAAGTCTTGCCTTGGCGAACTTCGATCAGTTTTGAATTTTTAGTTTAATTCGGCCTTGGCCTCTCATAAACCAAGGATTGCCTGGCTCAGTCTCACTTCCCTTTGTGTTTTGTTGACTCAACAAGGCCTTGGCCTGACTAATCGATTCCGGGGCTTGCCTTGTTAGGTCTTATTCCCCCGATCCAATATCGGATCTATTCTTTGCCATGTCAATTATTGATAATGCGAAGATAATTGAAAAAAAACCCTTGGGCTTAAGAATATAATGTAGACGCCAAACGACTTTGTTAATATTCATGTGCTTGTACATCTTCGTTTGACGGAGGGGGGAATAGATCCATCTATTCGGGTACGGCTCACTTGACCGTTTGACCCTTACATTAATTCCTAGCGATCTTTATGTAGCCCCCTCGAAATCGAAGTAAGTAGATGAAACACCACCAGAGTTGAATATGAGACTTGTGAGTTCTGATGAATGATTGATCTATGTTAGCACGACATATGGCTGCCTCATTAAAAACCTTGCCGTAAAACCCGATTTGGGACAAAAGCGGTCGAAGGGAAAAAGAGTGCAACGCGTGCTTTCAGTCCTAATGCCTTGTGCTTACTCGCTTGATATCGATCCATCCTGCATGTGTTAGTAACGATAAACGAAATAAAAAGAAAATAAAAATATGAAGCGAATTACATTAACAATAGTACCGCTTCAAGAGGCTCACATTCCAATTATTTGGTAGCTGCTTACCGTCCATAGTCCTGAGCTTATAAGATCCATTCTCGGTGACCTTCAACACAGCATAGGGACCTTCCCAGTTCGGTCCCAACTTTCCTTCGTTGGGGTCTCGAGCATTGGGCGTGACTCTTCTAAGTACCAAGTCCCCCGTATTAAAGTATCGGAGACGAGTTCTCCGATTATAGTACCTCTCGATTTTTTGCTTCTGAGCTACCATTCGAACTAGAGCGGCTTCTCTTTTTTCATCTAAGAGTTCCAGACTAATATTCATAGCCTCTTGGTTGGACTCTTCGGTTGCGTGTCGAAACCTGATGCAACCGGTATCAATGCTTCGGTGCCATATACTAGGGAAAATGGGGTGGCTCCGGTACTAGTTTTTTCGGTCGTTCGCTACGCCCATAAGACTTCGGGCAGCATCTCCCTCCATTTTCCTTTAGCGTCGGCTAACCTTTTCTTCGGGTTTTGGATTATGGTCTTGTTGGTCGATTCCGCTTGACCATTGCCGCTGGGGTATATGGAGTTGACAGTATTCTCTTGATTTTGTTATCTTTGAAGAACTTGGTTATCTTACTGCCAATAAATTGTTTGCCATTATCGCATACGACTTCTGAGGGCATCCCGAATCGGCAGATGATATGGTCCCATATGAAGTCGATCGCCTATTTTTCCCTGACCTTCTCGTAAGCCTGTGCTTCTACCCACTTAGAAAAATAGTCAGTCATAAAAAGGATAAATTGAGCTTTACCTGGTGCTCGAGGGAGGGAACCTACAATGTCCATCCCCCACTTCATAAATGGCCATGGCGATATGATTGAATGTAATGCCTCTGCAGGTTGGTGGATTATCGGTGCATGCCTTTGACATCCACTGCATTTGCGTACAAATTCCTTTGCATCCTTTTCCATGTCGTTCCAGTAATAGCCGGCCCGAATCACCTTTCGAACTAATGAGTCAGAGCCGGAATGGTTGCCACAAGCTCCTTCGTGTATTTCTTTCAAGATGTACTCGGTGTCTCCTGGTCCGAGACATATAGCTAGAGGTCCTCCGAAGGTCCTTCTGTACAGAGTTCCATCACCGGCCAGACAAAATCGCGCCGCCTTCGTGCGCAATGCTCTTGATTCTTTTGGATCGGATGGCAATTTACCAGAGCTGAGATATTCTATATACTTATTTCTCCAATCCCAGGTCAAGCTCGTTAAGTTGACCTCGGCATGACCTTCCTCCACCACCGACCTCAACAACTGCACGACTTCTTCGGAGTTAATTTCTTCGGCTTCGACCGATGAGCCTAAGTTGGCGAGGGCATCGACTTCGCTGTTTTGTTCTCGAGGTATGTGCTGTAGGGTCCACTCCTTAAACTTGTGTAATGTGACCTGAAGTTTATCCACATACCTTTGCATACGTCCTTCCCTGACTTCGAACGTCCTATTCACTTGGTTGACAACAAGGAGGGAGTCGCACTTGGCCTTGATTACTTCTGCTCCAAGGTTTTTGGCCAATTCTAGACCTGCGATCATAGCCTCATATTCGGCCTCATTGTTAGTTAGTTTTATAGTCGTAATGGATTGTCTAATTGTGTTCCCGGTCGGGGGCTTGAGTACGATGCCTAGCCCCGACCCCTTTGAATTTGAGGCACCGTCTGTGAACAGAGTCCACACTCCCGAAGGAGTCCCCGATTCAGCCATGAGTTCTTTCTCGACTTCGGGGATGAGCGACGGTGTGAAGTCGGCGACAAAATCGGCTAGTACCTGAGATTTTATCGAGGTTCGAGGTCGATATTCGATATCGTACCCACTGATCTCGATGGCCACTGGCCAATCGACCCGACAACTTGGGTTTATGCATAACATTTCTAAGGGAGTAAGCTGTCACCACGTATATTGGGTGACATTGAAAGTATGGTTTCAATTTCCTAGAGGCACTCAGTAAAGCGAGTGCTAGTTTTTCTAAGTGTGGGTACCTGGTTTCGGCTTCTCCTAACGTCTTGCTAACATTTACCCCGCTCACTGCTATCTCCGATACAGCGAGGTAAAGGTATAATTGCTCGCCTATTTTTGGTGTATGTAGTAAAGGCGGGCTGGAAAGATACCTTTTTAGTTCCTCCAATGCATGTTGGCATTCCGGTCCCCATGAGAATTCGTTCTTCTTTTTTAGCAAATTGAAAAATCGATGACTCCTGTCTGATGATCTCGTTATAAATCGGCCCAATGCTGCAATTCGGCCTGTCAATTTCTGTACGGCCTTGACATTGTCGACGACCGTTATGTCCTTGATGGCCTTAATTTTGTCTGGGTTGATTTCTATTCCCCGGTTCGAGACCAAAAACCCGAGGAACTTCCCATAGCCCACTCCGAACGCACATTTCTCCGGATTCAATTTCATGTTGTATCTCTTTAGAACGTCAAACATTTCCTGCAAATGACTTAAATGGTCCTCTGCTCGCAGGGATTTAACCAACATGTCATCAATATAAACTTCCATCATTTTACCTAGTTGTTTTTCAAACATTTTATTTACCAAGCGTTGATATGTCGCCCCTGCATTTTTAAGCCCGAAAGGCATCACATTATAGCAATAAGTGCCATACTTAGTGATGAAGGATGTTTTTTCTTGGTCATCCTTATCCATCTGTATCTGGTTATACCCAGAATAGGCGTCGAGAAAACTAAGAGTCTCGTGGCCAGCAGTAGCATCGATCATACGATCGATGTTGGGCAAGGGAAAAGAGTCTTTGGAGCATGTTTTATTTAGGTCTTTACAATTTATACACATTCTAAGTTTGTTTCCCTTCTTAGGGACTACAACTACATTAGCTAACCATTCTGGATATTTAACCTCCCGAATGGACCCTATGTTTAAGAGTTTAGTTACCTCGTCCTTGATGAAGGCCTGCTTAGCTTCGGACTGAGGTCTCCTTTTTTGTTTGATCTCTGGAATTTCGGATCAACACTCAGCTTATGCGTTGCAATTTCCGGTGGTATGCCTGTCATGTCTAAATGGGACCAAGCAAAGGAATTTTCATTAGCTGAAAGGAAAGCAAGTAATTTGGCCCTGAGCTCGGAATTTAAACCCGAGCCCAGGTATACCTTTCGATTGGAGGCGTCGCTGCGGATTGAGACTTGTTCGAGCTCTTCAACCGTCGACTTGGTTGCATCAGACTCATCCGGAGCAATAAACGACCGAGGTACCCCGTAACTATCTTCGTTGGGCTGATCTTGTTCGCCCTCATTTGTTGAAGGCGGCTTCTCTGATTGCTATTTAACCTTTTGCGGAGGAACAGTAGGTTTCGGTGCCGCTTCTTCCACTGCAAACATTTCCCTTGCAGCATGTTGTTCCCCATAGACAGTGACAACCCCCTCGGCCGATGGAAACTTCAACATTTGATGTAGGGTTGAAGGTACGTCTTTGATATTATGTATCCAAGGTCTCCCGAGCAAGGTGTTATATCTCATATCGCCCTCGATCACGCAAAATTTCGTTGCCCTGATAGTCCCAGCGATATTCACCATCAGCGTTATTTCACCCTTGGTTGTTTCTAAAGCCATGTTGAAACCGTTGAGGACTCGGACCTCAGAATAATCTGGTTTGACAGTCCCAATTGCTCAACGACCCAAGACCGAACTATGTTGGCTGAGCTCTCAGGATCGATAAGTACGCGCTTCACTCGGGTATCATGTACTATCATCGATATCACCAGTGCATCATTATGAGGTTGTGTAAGCCCTTCGATATCCTTGTCGCTGAAATACAAAGTTCCTTCTGTTGCATAGTCTCGAGTACGTTTTTCTCGAGTAATCGATATTTTGGTGCGTTTCAATACCGGTACTTGAGGCGCATCCGCTCCCCCGATTATCATGTTAATTGTGTGCCGCGGCTCTTCTTGATTTTCTGGTTTGTTCCTATTTTCGTAGTGATTTTTGGCTCGATCGCTTAGAAATTCCCGAAGATGCCCGTTTTCGAGCAACCAGGCTACTTCTACTCTCAGCTGCCGACAATCTTCCGTTCTGTGCCCATGAGTGCCATGGTATTTGCATGTGAGGTTGGGATCTCTCTTGGCAAGGTCTGTTTGTAATGGCCTTGGCCACCTGGTGTCTTTGATGCGGCCGATTGCTGATACAAGAGTTGCCGAATCAACATTAAAATTGTACTCAGACAACCGAGGTGCTTCTTGGTGGTTACTGGTTCTCTCGAAGTTGTTTTTCGGCAACGGTTTCCGGTTCCTTTGGTTGAAATCGTTCCTGCTTTCCTGTCTCGGGGATTTATGCCCCCTCGGAACGATCCTTCGATCTCCTGGGTATGGCCGGTGTCTATCTCGGTTCAACCTTGGTTCTCGATAGTTATCCCTTAGAGGTCGATCATAAACTCTAGCAGGGTAAGAGGAGCCCGAGGGAACCCCGATCTGATCATCTTCTACCCTGATCTTTGACTGGTACCGGTTATAAATGTCCGCCTAGGTGATGGCCGAGTATTCAATCAAGCTCTGTTTGAGTTGCTGAGATGGCGCTGAACTTCGAGCATTGAGTCCTTAGGTGAAGGCTTGTACGGCCCAATCATCTGTAACCGGTGGCAGGTCCATTCGCTCCATCTGAAAGCGCGATACGAATTCCCTTAACATTTCGTTGTCCCGTTGTCTAACTTTGAACAAATCTGATTTTCTCGTCTCGACCTTGATAGCGCCCGCATGGGCTTTGACGAAGGTATCGGCGAGCATGGCAAAAGAGTCGATGGAATTCGGTGGTAAGTTATGATACCACGTCATCGCTCCCTTGGACAGTGTTTCTCCGAATTTCTTCAGAAGGACGGACTCGATTTCATCGTCTTCAAGATCGTGCCCTTTTATAGCGCAAGTGTACGCCATCACATGTTCATTTGGATCCAAAGTCCCGTTGTATTTGGGGATTTTCGGCATGCGGAATTTTTTTGGAATCGGCTTTGGAGCAGCGCTGGACGAGAAAGGTTTTTCTACGAACATTTTTGAGTCCAAACCTTTCAGTACTAGGGGTGTCCCCGGAATCTGGTCTACCCTTGAATTGTACGTCTCCACCTTCTTATCGTTGGCCTCGATCCTTTTTTCTCCCGTCTCGACCCGTTTAGTCAGCTCTTCGAGCATTTTCATGATTCCGGAGTTTACTCCCGAACCGTTTTCATCCGGTTGCGCTGCGACCGGCTCATTTTGTGGGGCTACCCCTCGAGAAGAAGTGGCCTCGACTCGGTCTGGTATTTGACCGCGACTTTGCAGTTGAGCTATAGCCGCTTGCTGGGCTTGCAGCATATCAAATATCACTTTGAGGCTGATTTCGTCTCCTCAATTACGTTGGGTTTCTGAATGGTGTTCCCTCCGAACGTTGTTCGATGGGTCTAAGGTCTGATCGGCGTCGACTGCCACCTGAGAGTTGGCGTCAATCGGGACCTCGTTTTCGCCTTGGTTGTTAAGCTTGTTGCTGAAGGGAAGTGAGTGCGACATGATTGTGTTGTAACCTGAAAAACAGAAAATTCTGCAAAGAGCAAGTGTAAAATAGTGTGTGGCAGAGAATTTGTACCGAACGTTCACTATTATCCTTAGTCCCACGGTGGGCGCCAAACTGTTTACCCTTAAAATCTGAGTAACAATTACTTTTGTTCGTAGTGCTAAGGATATATGAATCAATTCAATACAACGCGAAATATAATGACAAGTAATTGAAATGTAATAAGCAAAAGAACGATCAAACCGTTGTAGTTGAGTGAATTGCGGATAATGAAATGAAAAATAATAAGGGATAATCAATTCTGACAAGAGATAGCTGAAGTACTTAGTATATATTTTTTTGTTCTCTGTACTGTCTGTTACAATGGAGATAAACGCCCCTCTTATAGGTAAAAGAAAAGCCCTACCTATTGTAAAAACCTGATTACAAGATAAAATTCCCCCAATTACAGGGTGGAATATTCCTAAAATAATGGTCTAACGTCTATGACGGTTGAGATCATGACTCCCGCCGAGATATCAGGAATCCACGAGATATCCAGTCGAGACTGATCCTTTTTCCACAAGATATGCCTCCCTTGACCGGCGTTGATTGCCTTATCTCGATCGCACCAGCCCCGTATCCGACTTGCTAATCCCGGATTGAAATAATCGCTCTTACATTATGCCTAGGCCCGATCCTCCTTACGCGGTCGATTATATCCGACCTAATACAATATTTTAAACTATTTTTCAAAACGTGAGGCAACAGAAACTCATCAACATCGTCGGTCGGATCATCGGACCATAATCACAAATGACTAAGTAATACTCAGAGGACGTGGCTGTTTACAGATCATTACTGGTTAGGGAGTAAAAAACCAAAAAGAATTAGTATAACACTTTGTTTGATGCAGTTGGATTTCAAGACTTATACATTTTAATTTTCATCGTGAATTTAGACATGGAATATTTAAGTTTTTTAGGATAAAATTTATATATTTAAAAACTACATATATATTATAAGTAACAATAATAATGAGCAATTCAAAATATTTAAAATACATGAAAATATTATAGTTATATTAAAAAAATGAAAATAAAAGGGAGCTGTTGAGGTTATTAAAAGTCAACATAGTAATGAAACAATGATCAAAAAATGGGTGGAAGAAACTCTGCGGTCCTGCGGCTCCTAATACTCATCGCAGCTGCTTTCTTCACTTTCTCGCAAGCAAGATCAATTGCTTCAACTCCAACAAAACCCCATGTTTTCAGATCCTTCACCATCAACACCAATCAGGTAACTAATTAAAGCTTACATCCAATTACAGAAAGCAAGATTTCATATTGAATCTCATCAAGATCTCGTGTTAATAATACTGTGTCTTTGTTTGAGAAATCAGAGCGCAGTTACTGCAAGGAGCTGCTCATACACATTGACCATCAAAACAAGCTGTTCTTCACCTAAATACACCAGAGACAGAGTCAGTATTGCTTTTGGAGATGCTTATGGCTTTGAGGTAAACGCCCTGTAATTCCAAATCTATACTAAAAGTAATCGGTCTTCTTTTTCTTCTTTATGGGTCAAACTCTTAGTTAAATCCAATTGACGGAATGGCAATATGCAGCCTTCATTTTCTTAATTCTTGATCACTGAGGCAGTAAAATAAGTTACCAAGATACAGACAATATAGATTAAATTTAAGATCCAACCGTTTCAGAAAATTGAATGAAAATAATCAAGTACCACTTCCATTCTTCTTTGTTTTTTTTTTTTTTAATCTTGCTGTAGATTACTGCATCTTCAATTGAAATTGGATGACCATTTGAAAATTAACTACAAATTTTTTTAAAGAGAATAGGTTGAACACTCGTAATATTAACTTTCTTTTTGGGGTGTAGGAACAACTTAGAGACCTTAATTTGCCCAAATGTGATTTCTGAAAATAGTATGTAAATGTTCTATACAGGTCTATGCACCAAGACTAGATAAACCATCGTCAAGGATTTTCGAGAGGTGCTCTACGGATACATTCCAGATACGTGGCCCATGTACTTATGAGATCTGCTACCTTAACTTGTTGAGGGTTGGATCGGATGGCTGGAAACCAGAGAGCGTGAAGGTGTATGGTCCAGATCGTCCTGTTATTACGTTTAAATATAATAAATTTCTTCCTAATGGAGTGTGGTTTGGATTTAATCACTGTCGTAAAGTCTCTGGCTCTGTTATATAGGAATAGAGCATGTACTCAACCATGAACATGAGGTCAATTTGAGTTTGCAGATTTGATTGATGTACTATGGAGGTTTTAAATAAGATATTGTTTGTGTGACGATCTGATAGGTCGTTTTGAGTACTAGACTTTATTTTTGTGTTTCGAGACCTCTATTAGCTCCATTTGACATTTCTTGATTTGTGTGCGTGGTCCGTGTCGTTTTCCGGAAAGTTTTTGCATAAAAAATTTGAAAAAAAAGAAGTGATTTTAGGCTTAAAATGGGACTTGAGTTCACCACGTTCAATATTCTTGATAAACGACCTTGGATCGGTATTTTGATGATTCCGCTAGGTTCGTATGATATTTTTTGACTTGTATGCACTTTGGTTGGGGTCCAGGGTGACCCGAACGCATTTCGATGCATTATGTGAAAAATTGTGAAAATGAGTTTCAAGTTGAAAATCTTGAGTTTTGAGGATCCATTCTTGTTTGATGCTATTTTGATGATTTGAGTTAGCGAGCAAGTTTGTATGATGTTATTACACTTATCTGTATGCTCGGTTTATAACCGGAGGGGCTCAGGCGAGTTTCAGGTGTATCGAATGAGTTTTGGATGATTTGAGATAGCTGTTGTGCTTCAGTTTTTGGTGTTAATTTGCAGATCTTGCATTTGCGAGTACCTATTCGCAAATGTGAACTCCGTTTTTTCGAAGTCGAGCTCGCATTTGCGAAAAAGGGCTGTGCAGGGCAGTCTTCACATTTGCGAACAGATGTTCAAAATTGCGGACATCACTGAATCGCTTTTGCGAATGTTTGGTCGCTTTTGTGACTGGGACTTAGTCAGGTTCGCAATTGCAAACCTTTGATCGTATTTACGATAAAAGGGTGTATCGCAAATGCGGTATTTTTTTTTTTTTTTTT
>MCJB01039596.1:3483-93304 GCA_002018475.1 Nicotiana obtusifolia | reverse complement strand
GCATATATATATATATATATATATATATATATATATATATATATATATATATATATTATAAACTTTTAAAACATACGCCTCTGTGGGCATTATTATCATCATATCGTACTCGGCCCTAATAGGCTCGGTAAAAACGTACCCGGCTACCATAAGGCTCGGTAGAATCATACCCGATCATGTGAAGCTCGGTAAAACCCAACTGATCAGTGGTTGCACAATAGGTGCCGTACCCGGCCGACTATAGCGCGGCTCGGTAGAGTAAAATAGATACATATATATGATGCGTGCTGGACTCATTGGAATCACATTTTGAACCTTTCGGAGTGACGTAAGGTCGGTATCCTCCGTACACCTTATTAGGACTAAATCCTCATCAAGAATCTTATAAGAATCAGGAAGTACCAACAACATTGATAACATAAAGATAAAGATAAGTAACATCAACATGAATCGTTCCATAAGAAGGGAAATAATGTAAGTATTGCTAGCATCTAAGAGCGGAGTATCTTTGGAAGCTCGTTCATTACATTACGCACAATCAAAGTCGTGCAAAGAAGGAAAGGAATAGCCTCATATACCTTGTATATACTGCCCAATCTCAAGGTATGAAAATGCAACGACTCCTTAGTCTACAATAAGAGAAATGACACTATCGTTATCGTTTAAGCGTCGTAATTATTATGTATCAACCGTAACCTATTTTACGATGAAACGGACAACACCTCCCCTATTTATATGACTTCCCACAAGTTAAAACAATCAGCAAACAGCCCAAACAACATCAATAATAATTATTTTGAGCCTCCCAAAACAGTCCACCAACCAACAACATTACTAGCAAGCCTTTCGACATATATCTTAGAAGTTCTAGCTTCAACGACTTAGTCGTAACTTGGATAATCTTAAATACATGTAGGATAAGAGCTTACTTACCTTTAAATAGAAATAACAACTCCAATTTGACCTTAATTGACCATGAAATATCCCTCCAGTGCTGCCGCAAGAACAAGGGAGCGAAATTAACAATCAATTAGGGTTTTTCGGCACTAGTATCACTTTAGAAGGCTTGAAATCACCTAGGTTGATATTATACCTTGAAGGAGTATTTTAAAGAACATAAACAACGTAAAAAACCTCCCACACGCTTCGCGTTCTTTCTATTCCATCCCATTCCATTCCGGGATAGGCGGCTAATACTAAAATAATAAGTGAAGTGTCGGATTCTTCCCCTAGGTTAACTACCTTTAGCTTTCGATAAGACAGTTCAAGCAGAAGACTAACTTGAGGATGTCACGTGGAAGCTTTCCTAAATCCATTTGACCGGAGCCGGGATCAAAACCCCAAAAGAGGTGAACCTGAGAAGAGCAGTAAGAGTAAGCGTTCAAGTACTGATGCTATGACCGTGTATTTCCTATTTTTTGACTTACTTCTTCAAATTAGATCCCTTCCATCGGCGCAGCAGTTGACTGGACATCTAGGGGTAAAGCACGGTTTCGGTGCGGGCCGCGAGAGCGATACCAAATCGAGGCAAACTCTGAATACTAGATGACCTCAAAATAGATTGTATCATGGGTTCGAATCCCATTTCCTCCGGTACGGAAATGAAAGGTGCACATGAGTACGGTCTTCTCGGGGTCGGGGTTCCCTTTACCGGGATTTCCCCTTGGCAGATAGAGCGGAAACATGACTCATACTTTGAGGACTCCCTAGTGTGCCAGATAGCTACTTTTTCCCCGTTTAAGCTGAAGCATAAGAATGACGGATTTGTGTCCAGCGTGTGATCACAGCCGGTACCGCATTTCTGAATGTGAACAAAGTCAAGGAGATGGAATCAACTCAATAGAATTAGGTTTTTTTTATGACTGCTGAAGTGACCGAACGAAATATGAGGGGACATTCCCCATCATAGAGAAAGTAGGACAAGTTGCCTGATGAGATGTGAATATACCACTATTCCAGATATCATAAACCACTCTGTGAGGAAAAAATGCTTCGATATCATTGGAACGCGTGTGTGGAGGTCACGGTGAATCTCTTGAATAACCGCCGCAATTCTTTGACAAGTACCAAGGGCTTTCGGTAGACTTCTTTCATTTCCGAATTAGCTTGCGACAAGTCCTAGCGTGAACTCTTTCAGAGACCCTTAGTTTCACTTGGTTGGGGCAGAGGTGCCTTGGTCGTCAAAAGGGGCATGAACAGCCTTAAAAGTACAGTTCCATGTCCCAGAGGTCTTCGAGTTCTTCCTGACCCGATTCAACGCCAAAAAATTTCATATTAAGTAAATAGAAAGAGAAAAACCTACTTCCGTGAGCTGGAACAATACAAAAATCAGCAACAACAAGAAGAATAAGGAACTTACTAACGCCACGGGATTCCCGACACTTGATTTGTGTTGTTTGCCCTTTGTTTTAGTCTTGGATCATGAGAGAACCTTGAGAGGGTGTTCTTAGGGTTCTAAGGTCTGCATATACTGAAAAAAATGACTTAAAACCGGGCTTGAGGCGTGTTATATACATCTACAAGTCTTAACCGCCTATGTGGGCCCCACCGAGAGCTGCTTGGCACAGTCTCGCGAAAACGCAAATATCTCTCAACTCGGAGATCGTATCGATAAACGGTTTAATGCGTTAGAAACTAGACTCATAGATCTTCAATTTGGTGGGTATATCACCCCGTAATTCCAAGTAAATTATGAGAAAATCTTAGTGACATTTGACCTAAAGTATGAGTAAAATTATGAACGCAAGTTGCGACAACTTTTGTTGACTTTTGTTTCATAACTCGTTTGACTTCAAGACTTATGAAATGTGTATTATTTGATTCAAATACCTTAATACATAACCTCTTGGTAATATTAATCACCTCTAGATTTACCCGAAAATACGAGTTACAACATCCTTGATTCGTTTAACTTCTCGTACTTGTTAACCACTCTTATACACCCTTGTATCATTTAAGACCAATAGGACTAAATTCTTATCATCTCAAAGATAATCTCTTCTGGGGCCTACATATACTAACTTACGGCATAAGCTAACATATGCAAATATGCGTTGTAACAGGTAAGACCGGTTTGGTCCGGTCTTGAGGCCTTTCGGTATCGGACCGGACCGGAACCCGAAAAAAATTCCGGTCCTTGACTGGACCGGACCACTAACCACCCCTAATTGGGATTGCACACAAATTATGCTAAACTCTAAACCGCCAAGATTTGTGAAGGGGGTAGTCTTTTATTCCTTGATTTATTGGGGTTTTTTTGCTACATTAAATATAATTTCAATCTTACTTTGTAGAGTTATAGATAAAATTTTAATAAGTTAATATATATTTAATAAGAATTGAAAAGATTGACAAACATTAAATCTATTTTTAATAATTAAACGCAAAAATCAATATGACTGTATAAAGTCGAAGTCGGGCCCAACTATATACGGTCGAAATCGGGATCGACTATATATGGTTGAAATCGGGATCGACTATTGCACGACAGGTCGGGTTCGGAATGTGAAGGGTTGAAGATTGGCCCCGAATTTCATCGAAGCGGAACACGAGGCCAGAATGTCCGACCTCGAGAACATCAAGCCTATAATCCGAAATCGGTCCCGACCCCGAAAATGCTCGAGGGAAGATCACCAAACCTAAATAACGGAAAGCCAGAATATCCGTAATGAGACGAGCATCGCGGCGAGAATCTCAGCACAAATCAATGGAACCGCTTAATTAGCAAATCAGGAGATTTTTTACTTTATATAGAGTTGTACCAAATGTAGGATTTCCCTACTATATAAAAAGGGGGTCTAATTATTTGTAAACACACTTTTCAGGATCATAAAAAGACAGCTATAGATTGGTCTCTTGAATCATTATCTCATTATCTTGTTCCAATTTCAATTATAATCGATCCCTGCCCAAGAAGGATCAACCAACGTGGTCACCATTGTTCAGCTTGGGTGGTTTGCATTCCTTCATTTATAACTTAATTTTAATTTCAATTTGATTAATCGTCATTTGTATCAAATTAGGTCACGTATCCTTAAAGCCACGTATAAATTCAATTGTTATCTGATTTTTAGGGTAAACAGTTTGGTGCCCACCGTGGGGCTAAGGATAATAGTTGTTATTTGATACAAATTTCCATAACACACACTGCTTCACACTTGCTCTTTGAAGTGTCTTTGAATCCAGGCTATAATATAGAAATGTCAAACTCTCAATCGGCACCTCTTCACGTTGACAACAACTCCGATAACCGAGGCTAAAATAAGAACGTAGCACCCGGTAACAAGGTCCCGATTAAAGCTAATTCACATGTGGCGGTTGATGTTGATCAGCCTACCGACCCCTCAAATAGCGTTCATAGAGGAGTCCGATCGGTAACTCAAAACCCCCAAAACGTTGAAGGGGACGTGATCAGCCTTCGGATGATCTTCGAAATGTTACAAGCCCAACAGACGGCGATAGCTCAGTTACAAAACCGAAGCCAAATCCCGAACAGGGTTGAGTCCGGCCCTTCGCTGGAAATTACCCACAAGGATGAATCAATTGTAGGAAGGTCGAATGAATGTGAATCAGGGGAAAACTCCGGAATTATGAAGATGTTCGAGGAACTTACAAAACAGATAGAATGAGGGGAGAAGAAGGTCGAGGCAAATGACAAGAAGGTGGAAACCTACAACTCTAGGGTAGATCAAATCCCAAGGGCACCCCCGGTGTTAAAAGGCCTGGATTCCAAGAAGTTCATGCAAAAATCTTTTCCATCGAGAGCAGCTCCAAAGCCGATTCACAAAAAATTCCGTATGCCCGAAATCCCCAAGTATAACGGAAAGACCGACCCGAGCGAGCATGTAACCTCGTATACATGTGCTATCAAAGGGAACGACCTGGAGGATGATGAGATCGAATCCCTTCTGTTGAAGAAATTTGGGGAGATCCTATCAAAGGGAATGACATGGTATCACAACTTACCTCCTAATTTTATTGACTCATTTGCTATGCTTGCAGATTCTTTTGTGAAGGCACACACGGGTGCCATCAAGGTCAAAACGCGGAAATCAGACCTTTTCAAAGTCAGGCAAAAGGATAACGAGATGCTCAGAGAGTTTGTGTCCCGTTTCTAAATGGAACAGATGGATCTGCCGCCAGTCACTAACGATTGGGCTGTTCAAGCTTTCACTCAGGGACTCAATATTCGAAGCTCAGCGGCTTCACAACAGCTAAAGAAGAACTTAATAGAATACCCTGCTGTTACATGGGCTAACATACATAACTGGTACCAGTCAAAAATCAAAGTTGAAGATGATCAGCTCGGAGCCCCTTCAGGATCCATTTATCCCGTTAGAGCTTTTAACAAAATCAGAAGGGATATTTATCGCGAACCAAGATCGAACAGAGATCGACATCAGCCATATCACGGGGACAAAAAAATCGGTGTATCCGGGCAAAACTCCCTAAGAAATGAAAGGAGAAATGACCGAGGCCAGAGCAGCTGGGGGCTCATGACCAAAAGCAGCTTTGAAAGGCCCATCGGGCATAAAGAAGCACTGCAGTTATCGGAGTACAACTTTAATGTCGATGCTTCCACCATTATATCGGCTATCGATCGCATCAAAGACACTAAATAGCCTCGACTACTATAATCCGATCCGACCCAAAGGGATCCTAACCAAATATGCAAATATCATGGCATTCACGGTCATATAATGGAAGATTGTTGGCAACTGAGAGAGGAAGTAGCCCGGCTACTCAATAACAGACATCTTCGAGAGTTCCTAAGCGACCGAGCCAAAAATCATTTTGGGAACAGGAACTCTGACAAACAAACGGGCCAAGAAGAACCTCAACACGTGATCAACATGATTATCAGTAGATTCGACACCTCTCAGGGGCCGATGTGAAATGAACTAAAATATCTATTACTAGGGAGAAGCGCACTCGGGATTACACGCCATAGGGAACTTTATCTTTCAACGAAGAGGACGCGTAATGAATTGTACAACCCCACAATGACGCACTGGTAATATCTGTACTCATACATAAAGTTAGAGTTAGACATGTGTTAATCGATCCAGTTAGCTCCGCCAATATAATTCAATCATGGGTCGTGAAGCAACTCAGCCTGTTAGACCAGATCATTCCTACAGTTCGAGTTCTTAATGGGTTCAACATAGCATGTGAGTTAACGTTACCAATAAATACCGCTGGAACCATTCGAGAAACAAAGTTTTGTGTGATCGAAGGAGACATGAGATGCAATGCTCTGTTCGGGAGACCATGAATCCATGACATGAAGGTGATGCCTTTGACACTGCACCAGGCGTTGAAATTTATGACACCCGATGGAGTTAAAACAGTCTACGGGGAGCAACCAGCCGCGAAAGAAATGTTCGCGGTGGAAGAGGTGACGCCAACACCAAGGGTTCCAAACCAAGTGATCGGAGGCAAGACAAAATAGCAATTGCAGATACCATCTTCGGCAGATGTGAACAAACAAGCATATATCGAGGATGATGATTATGGGATTCCCAGATCTTTTATCACCCCCGATAATTTCGATGCCACTAAATTGACGATTGAGAAACTGGAACAAGTTATGCTGGGAGAAGACTTGCCTGAACGAAAGGTATACCTGGGCTCGGGGTTGAGACTTGAGCTTAGGACAAAACTTATTCAATTTGTTACAACTAACAAGACTGCTTCATTTGGTCCCACCTCGATATAACAGGTATCCCATCGAAGATAACCACTCACAAGCTGAGCCTGGATCAGAAGTTCCATCTGGTTAAACAAAAAAAGAGGCCTCAGTCAGAAATCAAACATGCTTTCATCAGGGATGAGGTAACTAAACTTTTAAAGATAAGGTCTATTCGGAAGGTTAAATACCCGGATTGGTTGGCTAACGTAGTGGTAGTCCCTAAGAAAGGGAATAAATTAAGAATGTGTGTAGATTATAAAGACTTGAATAAAGCATGTCCCAAAGACTCTATTCCCTTGCCCAATATCGACCGCATGATCGATGCTACTGCCGGCCACGAGACCCTTAGTTTTCTCAACGCATACTCCGGCTACAACCAAATACGGATGGACCTAAGCGATCAGGAAAAAACTTCCTTCATCACTAAATATGGCAGATACTGTTATAGTGTAATGCCATTTGGGTTAAAAAATGCTGGCGCCATATACCAATGCCTAGTAAACTGAATGTTCGAGAAACAATTAGGGAAGACAATGGAGGTTCATATTGACGACATGTTAGTTAAGTCCCTGCGAGCAGAGGACCATTTAAGACATTTGCAGGAAACATTCAGTATACTGAAGCAGTACAACATGAAGCTGAACCCGGAGAAGTGCACATTTGGAGTAGGTTTTGGTAAATTCCTCGGATTCATGGTGTCGAATCGGGGAATCGAGATCAACCCTGAAAATATCAAAGCTATCAAAGATATCACGGTCGTAGAAAATGTAAAAGCCGTGCAAAAGTTGACTGAATGAATAGCCGCTCTTGGGAAATTTAGTTCTAGGTCATCCGATAGAAGCTACCGATTTTTCGCACTATTGAAAAAGAAGAACAACTTTTTATGGACCCCGGAATGCCAACAAGCTTTGGGAGAACTCAAAAGGTATTTATTGAGCCCGCCGTTGCTTCATACACCGAAGGCGGACGAACAACTGTACCTTTACTTGGCGGTCTCGGAGATAGAAGTAAGCGGAGTCCTAGTTCGGGAAGAACAAGGCAATTTCCATTTACTATGTCAGCAGAACCTTAGGCGAAGCCGAAACTGGGTACCCCCACCTAGAAAAACTGGCACTCACCTTGTTAAGTGCTTCTAGGAAATTGAAATCATACTTCCAATGTCATCACATATGCGTCGTAACGACTTACCTATTAAGAAATGTGATGCACAAGCCCGAGCTCTCGGGTCGATTGGGCAAATGGGCCATAGAAATAAGTGGGTACGACATTGACTATCGACCTCAGACCGCCATTAAATCTCAGGTGTTGGCAGACTTTGTGGCCGATTTCACACCAATCCTAATACCCGAGGTCGAAAGAGAGTTATTAGTTGACTTAGGAACTTCTTCGGGAATATGGACCCTCTTCACAGACAGTGCCTTGAACGCAAGGGGGTCCGGACTTGGCATTGTATTAAAGCCATGATTGCTAAAAGACTATAGCCCAACCATGGTGGAGGGGCATTTCGGGTGGGAGCAGAAGTGATCCAAGCCAAGTGCGACTCCCTTCTTGTGATAAATCAAGTCAATGGAATGTTCGAGGTCAGAGAGGAACGGATGCAGAGGTACTTAGAAAAACTGCAAGTGACATTGCATCGGTTCAACGAGTGGGGCTTACAACATATACCTCGAGATCAAAACAGCAAGGCCGACCGACGCCCTCGCCAGCTTGGGGTCGTCGACCGAAGACGACGAGTTCGACTGGGGAAAAGTCGTACAGCTTATGAGGTCAATAGTGGAAGAAGGCCACGCTGTTATTAACTCAACGAGCCTAACTTGGGATTGGAGGAACAAATACGTGAAATATCTCAGCTCCGGTAAACTGCCCTCGCATCCAAAAGAGTCGAGGGCCCTGCGTACAAAGGCGGCCCGATTCAGCTTGTCCGAAAACGGAATCTTGTTCAGAAGAACAATTGATGGTCCACTCGTGATATGTCTGGGACCGGGTGATACCTGAGTACATTTTATGGGAAATCTACGAAGGTACCTACGGGATTCAGGCGCCGAGTTATTGATTCGGAAAATAATCAGAGCCGGTTATTACTGGGTTGATATGGAAAAAGAGGCAAAGGAATTCGTTCAAAAATGTGACGATTGCCAAAGGCACGCCCCGACGATCCATCAACTCGGGGAGATGCTCTACTCAGTTTTATCACCATGGCCGTTCATGAAGTGGGGGATGGACATCGTTGGCCCTCTTCCGTGGGCACCAGGTAAAGCTCAATTTATACTAATTATGACTGAATATTTTTCTAAATGGGTGGAAGCTCCGGCTTATGAGAAGGTATTTCATTTGGGATCACATCATATGCCGATTTGGAATGCCAGTCGAGATCGTATGCGACAACGGGAAGCAATTCATCGGTAGCAGAGTAACCAAATTCCTCGAAGATCACAAGATCAAAAGGATCCTATCGACACCCTACCACCCTAGTGGAATGGACAAGCCGAATCTACCAACCAAACCATACTCCAAAACCTCAAAAAAGTGGTTAACCGATGCCAAAGGGAGATGGAAGGAAATATTGCCTGAAGTCCTATGGGCATATCGTACGATTGTGAAATCCAGCACCGGAGCCACCCCGTTCTCTCTCGTCTATGGCGCCGAAGCTTTGATACCGGTTGAGGTCGGGGAACCAAGTATCAGGTTCCGATATCCAACAAGGGAATCGAACCACGAAGCCATGAATACGAACTTAGAGCTGTTAGATGAGAGACGTGAAGCCACCCTTGTTCAGTTAGCTACTCAAAAGCAAAGGATCGAGAGACATTAGAAGAGAAGGGCCAAACTTCGACACTTCAACGTCGGGGACTTAGTATTAAGAAAGGTCACGCCGAACACACGGAGTCCGAACGAGGTAAAGTTGGGACCAAACTGGGAAGGACCTTATTGTATCGTTAAAATCACCGGAAAGGGATCCTACAAGATCGGAATGATGGATGGTAAACAACTACCGAACAACTGGAATATAACTCACTTAAAACGGTATTACTGCTAAGGTACGGCCCTGTCCTTTATTTTTTTCTTTTATTTGCATTACGTACTAACACTTGCAGGAATCGAACAAGGGGCCAAACGAGATATTAGGTCTGAAAATGCGTGTTGCAATTTTTTTTCCTTGGACCGATTTTGTCCCAAAATGAGTTTTATGGTAAAGTTTTTTATGAGGCAACAAGTAAATCGTGCTAACCTAGATTTGAAGGCCGATAGCGAATCAGTGACAACAACATTCGAGGCCTATCCTCGATCGACCCCGAATATTGAGGGGCCACTTTAGCATGTAAAGAGATTTTAGGATTGAAGGGTTGAAGATCAATAAGATTCAATGTAAGGGCCAAACGGTCAAATGAACCGTGCTCAAATAGACTGATCGAACCCTGACATAAAACTTGTACACATATAAAGTGAAATCTCTTCTTTGCAAACGCCTTGTGTTTTAAAACTTTTCCTTTAAGGAATTCCCTGCTTCCGATCCCCTAAAGGAAACAAGCCCAAGGGCCGCCTTAACCTGAGTTCGAATAATCACTCTCTCGCTCGGGGACTGCCGTCCAAAAAACAAACTCAGACGATCCAAGTTATTAGTCCTCGAGGGCACGAAGCTTATTTGGCTACGCCCGAATTAAAAGGCTAAGGTCATTCCGGGTTAACAAAACCCAAGGGTACGAAGCTTATCTGGCTACACCCGAATTAAAAGGCTAAGGCCATTCCGGATTAACGAAACTCGAGGGCACGAAGCTTATTTGGCTACGCCCCTATTAAAAGGCTAAGGCCATATCGGGTTAACGAAACCCGAAGGTACAAAGCTTATTTAGCTACGCCCAAATTAAAAGGCTAAGGCCATACCAGACTAACAAAATCCGAGGGTACGAAGCTTATTTGGATACGCCCGAATTAAAAGGCTAATGCCATATCGAGTTAATGGTACTCGAGGGCACATCGCTTATTTGGCAATGCCCGAATCAAAAGGCTAAGGCCACTTCAATTTAATAGTACTCCAGGGCATATTGCTTATTTGGAAATACCCGAATCAAAAGGCTAAGGCCACTCCGAGTTAATAGTACTCGAGGGCTAAGGCATTTCGATCTTTGCAAATCCAAAAAAAAAAAATCAAAGAGAAAATTCAAAAGTTGTGAAAAAAAATCCTTATATACATATATATATCAAAAATCCCTTTTACAGAAATCGAGCAATCTTGATACATAATATTAAACACGGAAAGAGATAAAACTCGATCAGGAGTGACTTGGCCTTGACTGGATCCCGCCTCGACATCAGGATTTCCGAGGTCTTCTCATTCTTCAGACCCAACTGAATCCTCGGAATCATCCTCCTCTAGAAAGGCTAGTTTTCTGGCCTCGGCTTCAGCTACCTTGGCATCTTCGATCTCTGCCGATAAATCAAAGCCTCGAGCGTGAATTTCCTCAAGGGCAAGCCTGCGAGATTGCCACCTCATATGGTCAACCATATTTCTTGATTGGTCTTGAGCAGTTTCAGCAACAGCCTTATATTGAGCCACCATTTCATCAGCTTCGGCTTTGAACACGGCAGCTTCCGACTTGGCCATTTTTAGCTCTTTAGCCAGATTATCTCGATATGAGATAACCGAACTGATCCAAGATTGAAGCTCCTCGGTACTCTTGGTCTGGGCCTCGGTTTTCTACTTTGCCGCTCTAAGCTAAACCTTTGTTGAAGCTAACTGTGCCCGAGATGTCTCTTTTTCCGAGGCCAGTTTCTTGTTCCTCCACTCATCGGCCTCAGCTTTAACCACATTCATTTCAGTTCGAAGCTGATTGATCCAATCAAGTTTTTTCCTTACCTACTCGACCAAGTCAGTATTATCCTTCTGGGCAAGCTCCAATTTGGCACGGAGGTTCTTTACCTCCCCTTCGAGCCACTCATCGAGAAGTTTCAAGGTGTCTATTTTCTCAATGAGCTCCCGACCCTCGGTTTCATGGCGTTTTGACTCTTCCCGGAATCGGAGAAAAGCCTCATGGTGAAGTGCCGAGGCCTGCAAGCATAAAGGAAAATGATTACTTTAAATTTTAAAGTACATAACAAAGGAGATCGAGTAAAGAACATCGAAAGTTACCCGATTCAGCGCCTGTTGAGCTTCATTGAACAGGCAGGCGCATCTACCTCGTTCATTTTTGCCTGATCCTCCTCGGTCACCAAGCACCGAAGATAACTGGCCACCCCGACGGGGGCGGAAAGAACCCGGGCATCCTCGGGAAGGGTAAAAGTTATGGAGCGTTTTCGATCAGGGTAAGCACTCGGTGCAGGAAACTGATCGACCAATTTTGGACTAAAGGAAGTCCCGCTTGTATTGGAAGATGAGCTCTTCCTCGGTACCTCTAAATCACCGAGCTAAAGAACATCTTCTGTGGCCGTCGAATCCACACCATCGAAAAAACCACGGTAAGGGTCTTTCGATCTATGCTCTCCGTCCAGGGAGCGTTCTTTTGCTATTTGGGCCTCGTTGAATATTGATTACGAGAAAGAGGGCGAATCAACCATCTCGATCGGACCTAATACTCCCAGTGGTGTTCTCCTCATATCTGGGAAAGCCTCAGTTCTTGTCTCCACCTCGGGTTCCCCAACTCGATGAAGATCCACTTCGCTAACCCCTGGTTCGGAGGCCTCTTGCCCTTCAGACTGTGGCGGCACACTAGCCACAAGGTCAAAGTCCTTCTCTTCCTCCTCGGACTCATCCCTCAATCGATGTAGCGAGTCTGAAGATAATGCTCGACCACTAGCACTCCTCTTGGGCTTACGAGCCAATATTTTCCTCGGTATCTTCTTCTCGAGGTCTGGGGAACTTGGAGCCTTTTTTCTTTTTTTCTCTTTATCCTGCCTTGAAACAGGGGGCTCGCTGGGAGCATCACCGCCCATGGGTGGAGGTCTCATTTCAACATCTTTTGATAAACCTGCGAAAGAGAAGCAAAACAAGTTATAAATTGATAGCGTAAAGAATTAAGCTCGAATGTAACTTATCTCACCATGAAGTCGAGCCTCCCACCGGCCTTTCGAAAGATCGCGCCATGCGTGCTCGGAATATGATTTTTGGGATACGATCCCCTCGACCCACTCTTTGAGATGAGGAACTACATCTGGCACCCGAGAAACAGCTGCACCATAGAAAATTGATAAGAGGAAGGGCAAAAGGGAAAACGGTAAACAAATTTCTAAAAAGCAGGGTTACACTTATGCTTCATATTCCATTGACTGTACAAACGCATGAGATGATCGAGGGTGAAAGGACATCCCTCGATCTTACTTACGAAAAAACGGAGAAGGATAACTATCTTTCAGAAAAAAGGATGAATTTGGCCTAGGGTCACCTCGTACCTTTTACAAAAGGCAATAATGACTGGGTCCAAAGGGCCCAACATGAAGGGATAAGTGTTAACACTTATAAAACCCTCCACGTGGGTAGTAATTGCTTCTTCAGGCGCAGGAACCACCACGCACTTGCCGACCCAGGTGCAGTCTTCCTTGACCTTCTCGAGAACGCTGTCGATAATTGGACAGATGTATCTCATGACCGGTTCGCACCGGCCCGTGTTGAGGAAGTTTTTTCAACCTTGAAATCAGCTCCGGTTGAGCACCCTGTGGGTATAAACGCCTTTAGAGAGGGTTTCGGTATAGGTTCCTCGGTGATGACAGACGAAACGTTCTTAGCAGGTTGAGAAGAAGAGGGAGTTTTTCTTTGGGGAACAGATTTTGAAGTCTTTACCGTTATCTTTGAATAGAGGATGAAGGAAAAAGATGCTGATACGAAGGAGATATAATTCGTAGATAGCTTGTGAAATACTTCTAGAAAACTAGAAGGTAGGAGGTCTTGATGATAAGAATGATGAATTTTCTATAAAAGAGCACGAATGTTTGAATATAAAGAATGAATGAGGGTAATTATAATCTTTCAAAACGGGGTCGCATCCCGAAGCGGCAGAACATCAACTGACACCCGTTTACTGCTTTAAAAGGCTTTTCTGCTAGGACGTTTTCAATTCCCGTATCGCGTACGTCATGAGTCTATCGCCACTTATCAGAGTGAGAATCGGAAGCCCATATGGCGAGAATCTGAGGCTCATATCATTTCTCGTTGTTACTCTCCGAAAAACGAGGGAACTATCTGTATATGGTCGAAGTCGGACCTAATTGTATATCGTCGAAATCGGGATCGACTATTGCACGACAGGTCGGATTCGGAATGCGAAGGGTTGAAGATCGACCCCGAATTTCATCGAAGCGGAACACGAGGCCAAAATGTCCAACCTCGAGAATACCGAATTCGTGATTCGAAATCAATCCCGACCCCAAAAATGCTCGAGGGAAGATCACCGAACCTAAATAACGGAAAGCCAAAATATCCGTAATGAGACGAGCATCGCGACAGGAATCTCGGTACAAATAAATGGAATCGCTTAATTAGCAAATCAGGAGATTTTTTACTTTATATAGAGTTGTACCAAATGTAGGATTTTCCTACTATATAAAAGGGGGGTCTAATTATTTGTAAACACACTTTTCAGGATCATAAAAAGATAACTATAGATTGGTCTCTTGAATCATTATCTCATTATCTTGTTCTAATTTCAATTATAATTGATCCCTGCCCAAGAAGGATCAACCAACGTGGCCACCATTGTTCAGCTTGGGTGGTTTGCATTCCTTCAGTTATTACTTAATTTTAATTTCAATTTGATTACTCGTCATTTGTATCAAATTAGGTCGCGTATCCTTAAAGCCACGTATAAATTCAATAGTTATCCGATTTTTAGGGTAAACAATGAGACCTAAATAATGATATGTTCTATTTAATTTTAAAAATTGCCAATAAAATTATTTCAAATTCGAAAAGGATATAAAGTTTAGTAGTGCTCTCTTGTTCATATATTGGTTTTTAGATTTGATTCCCCGTATGCTCTAATATAGAGAAAGGTAGACTTCTTTTATAAGAGAGATTGAACCTGGAAAGACTTCGTTTTCCTCCAACTCCGGGTCAAGGTTTGCATTTAGCTGAGGTAAAAGTACATATGAATATGAAAGAACAAAAAAATTGAGACAATTCAATAACAACTGACAAGAAAATAATGATACATGTTAAATCAAGCATTATTTAAATTTAAAGTAAATATAAATGAATGCACTTTATACTCTACTAAATATTACATTTCATGAGAGAATCACAAACATTTCTAGGCATTTCTTAAAGAAAATTCTACACAATGTTTTGATAGTATATATAAAAATTATATATTTATATGTCAGTTAGGTTTGACTTTTCGATTTGATGGAGAATCATTACACACAGTATGTCCTTACGCCCCGTAACGATTTTCCAGTTCGATTTAAACATCCCTACGCAAGGATGAGAAATATTTTATTAGTAGCATAAAGGAATAAAAATTATTCAGCCAAGCAAATCAGTTCATCAATGACATCTTTGACAGTCCAATATCCTTAACTTATTATTTACAGTTACAGAGAACTTTTCACAAGAATCATAGTAAACTCTGTATATGGAACCCTTCATTTGCCGTTTAACATAAATCTGAAACTGGGAGTGGATACTTGTCACATAGCCCAACTTGAACAAGATCTGATTTAGGGAACTCAAGCAACAATAGGGTATGATGCGCAAGTTGCAATACCTACAAACATATCACTAGGATCAGTTATTTACATCATCAAAATCATGATTACATTGACTAGAAAGTTCTTATTATTATTTGTGTCGATCTAAGATGAACTCAACTACGAGTTGTATAGAATAGCATTATAGTTCAGATTTTGAGGCCTCATTTTCTATGGTCCAAGCTGAAAGCTAATTTTTCATTAATTTATCCTAATAGAGTAAGCTTTCTCAATCCGAAAGCAGTGTGCATCCAGTATGCAGAAAGGGGGAAAGGAGACTTGATGATGTGAGAGAAACTTACCACACGTGTTCTTTCCCATCTCCATTTTGAAGTATCCATTGTCACCCCATTCAGCTCCCCACGAGTTCTTGATCAGCCAATATGGAGTACCATTATCAACACCATATCCCACAGCAAGAACAGCATGGTTCACATCCTGCCAATGCAATAGAAATGTTAATGTAGTATTATGCCATTGTCTCGCATATTTGGTGAAGGTCGGACCATATACTTTGTTGATGTCATTGATATTTAACAAAAGAAGAAAAAGAACATGTGCCTCATCACTGCAGCAAAATCAATCATGTCTCAGTGCCAGATTAGTTGGGTTGGGTGGGGGTATGAATCCTGCGTACACTGCTCATCATACCGTTTTATTCCAATACTAAATATTAGGAGTAACTTAAAGGTAGATTAGGAGTTCCTAAAAGTAGAGATTATTTCAAATCTTTCCTTTCATCGCATCTTTTTTTGGTTGACAAAGCATGGTATCTTTCCTATCAGTATTATGACACTTGAATTGTTAAAAATCAATAAACACACAAACACACACACACACACAGACACATTACGCATAACTTAAAGATAATTGCAGGCACCCTTCTCGACGAGTAATCAAGCACTGGGTTATAACTAACTACTGGGTACAATTCTTTCCCGTATGGTGAGTTACATGGAAAATGTGCTTCTTCATCCACAAAGAATAGCAAATTAAAAGGGCAATATCTCAAATTCAAACTAAAAACTCACCTGGGGAGTGTTGCCACATACGGTGCTGCTGTAAATTCCACTCTTGTACTGTTTGAAACCTTTTACCACCTGATAAGTTACACTAACCGGTCTAATAAATGAAACCGCGTATTTTAGTTCATCTTCAGCACCCTGTAATTATAAATGTTTAATTGTAAGGAATCCAACCAATGCCAATTGACCTCTTCAGGTCAAATAATGCATATTAAAAGATCCACTCAACTGAAAATCATCAACAATGAAACACTAGAACTATGAAAGGTTTTTCCCGTTGGAAAGCTACAATGATCTTCCTTTAGCGTGTCAAATAGAAGAAATGATAAGCACTGATGTAAGCAGTTAAAAGCTGATCCAAGACATTGCTGTTCCAGAGTAAAGAGGTATCCTACCTTGGTAATATTAACAGAATCAACGACTTTAACAGCAACATTTTCTGACGAGAATTTGCATACACCAGCCTTTCCAGCATAAGGATATTCTTCTTCAGTGTCAAGACCACCACTGTATTTAATGTATTCAAAAGCCTGTGATGGAAGCCCGCCATGGCATCCAAAGTTATTAAAAGATCCAGCACAGTCCAAGAGCTGCTGTTCAGACAGAGAGATGTTCTTCCCAAATGCCTGGGCATATGCTGCCTCCAGAGCACCAGTAGTGCTGCCAAAACATCATGTGCCGACTCCGTCATTTTTCAACTTCAGAAACCCGAATAGAATGGAAAGGATATAGAGTTTACATGTTGTTAAGAATAAGTAGTTTAGTCTTAACGCATAGTTGATTAATGATTGATAGGTAGAATGCCATTCCAAACTGAAAATTTAGGAACCTAGTGACATGATCCTAACTATTCCTTACCTGAATGTCCAGCAAGACCCGCACTTGCCTTGCTTCTTCACTGGGCTTACTATCCCTGCTTCCCTCCAGTCTTTCTGAAATGACACATTCGGAGATCAAAATTAGGAACAAGAGCTACTTTTGGTAACCAACAATACCTTCACTTAGCACATGCTCTTCTAGGCAGCGGCTGAATGAAAGGCAACTGATCCTGAACCTACTACTACTTTTAGCTTGGAAAAGAAGAAAAAGGAAATATATATATACATAGACAATACACACACACGTTTTTCTAAACACACATATATACCAAATTTTTGTTTCATTCAGATACAGTGGATGCAGCAGTACTCTGCACCTCTTGGCTTAAAATCCTACGTCCAGCGTTGCTCCTAGATGCAATAGCTATCTATGTTGTCATCTCAAGAAATTCCATCATCTTGAAAGTAATAAAAGTTAAAACATAACAGAGTGATCAAAATCCTATGAAAAAAGAATGACAGCAATATTAGGCTGCAAAATGGACAAGACTAAGCATTTATGAATTTTCCTTTTAGGAGAACATACAAGATAGGGGCACAAAGAAAGCACTGCAAGCTAGATTTCCAATAACAGGATTTCCGGTTGGAGTGAATGGATGCCAATGGTAATGATAATTGAGAAAGTATCATAAACAACTGCAGAAAAAGATATAATGGAGTTCTGATTGCAAATGCCGTCTCTGGTAGGTTGACGTTAGTGAGCTGAAGATTGCTCTTTGTGGTAGCGGAACAGTTTTGAGGAGCTCCTAGCCTTTCTTTCCTAAACTCATCCCATGTTAGGTCAGTAAACTCTGCCAAGAAGCATAGTCATTGTCAAGAGCAAAATAAAGCAAACAAAATTTGCAGTGCCTTCTTGTTTCTTTATTTTTGTTTGTTCGTTTCTTTTCCTTGACCTTCATTTTCATATTTTTATTTTCCCTTTCTTCACTCACGTACAAGAAATCTGCTAGGAGTCTTAATTAGAAGTAACAAAAACATTAATCTACTACACCTTGAACCTCAAATCAAGTTTTTGGCATCGTTGAAGTCTTAAGAGAGCATCCACCTTAGCATCCGCACCTGGGCGCAGCAAGGTTGAGGGAACAGAGGGTGGACGCGCAGCATCCACCTTAACATCCGATGCTGAGAAGATCAAGCTGAGGCGGACGCGAAGCATCCAACTCAGCATCAATCCCTGAAGCTGATTCGGAAAAGCAAAAGGAAAACTTTGGCCCACAACTTTTGGACGCAATATATAAGCCAAAAACGGCTCTTTTAAGTCATCGAACACACTTTTTGAAGGGAATTCGACCTAGGGAGAGCAAGGAGCCGCCATGGAGGCCGGATTTCATCTTCTTCCGCCAAACTTAGTAATTTTTACGTTTCTTGTTGATTTGTTGTTTGGCTACCATGTCTATGTGGAGCTAAACTTCACGTTTTCTAAGGTTGTGGTTCTTTCATGAATATTGTTGTTTGAGTTGATTTTAGTTTCTTGATTTATCATATAGTTTATTTATTCAAGCCGTGGAAACAACCTCTTGCAAAAATGCAGGGTAAGACTGCGTACAATGTACCCCTTGTGGTTCGGCCCTTCCCCGAACCCCGTGCATAGCGGAAGTTTAGTGCACCGGGCTGCCCTTTTTATTCAATCCTACGGTTAATTATTTGATTGCTTGATCAACAATTAAAACTATTTGCAAATCTAGAATTGAATTCGAAAGTGAAAATTCTAGATTGCATATAGGATTAAATAGAAGTTCTTGAACCTGGGTATCGGGAACGGATTCGCGATTAGGATAAATATATACCTAATTTACCTTATTTGGTTGATTTACAGGAATTACAAATGCGTTCTTATTAGTTCTAATTCCATAGACATATTGGCGTTAGGTTAGCTTGAATAAGCGAGCAAAAACTCGAGTGATTCTTATGAGCAATATTAACACTGTCAACCAATAAACTAGATAAATTAGTTAGTCAATTCAATTGAAGAATACAATAGGCTCATAACCGTAGATTGTTTTCATTACACTGATAATATAAAAATCAACTTTTCCTTTGTTCAGAATTCATTATTTATTTTCTTTTTAGTTTAGTTACTTTAGCATCACTATTTTTGGGTTTAATCCTTGTTTAGATAATTAACAAGTCCTGTTGGGTTCGACACTCTATCTTATCACTTTATTTCTTGACGACCGCGTATACTATACAAGTCAACTTTATGTAGTCCACTCTATTCAGATCATTTCATGAACTATAAGTAAGAAGAAAAACCAAAACAAAAAAGGGCAAATTGTCCATAAAGGCATATATTGTCTAGCCTATAGCTATGCTTTCAAGAAAACAGGAAACCATATAGTATACACAAAGGCAATTACCATTGACACCAAGTTTGTAGGAAATTCGTTGCTTGTTGTGAGACCTAATCATCTTCAGATTGTCCAAGTATATCTCAAACCTTTGCTTGATCTCCTCAACTGACTCGTATCTCTTCCCATACCTTTTAAAGTTAACAGATATCCCAAAAATAAATAATTTTTAAGAAAAAAGGAAAAAAAAAAAAAAAAGCTTATTCATTCAATAGGAGGAAATTAGATGAATCCAACCGACCTGCGAACAAAGCGAACGAAGGAGATAGCACGGCGCGTTTGGCCGATGAGTTGGAGAATTCCATTCTCCAGCTCCTGTAAACCGTCGGATACTACTACTTGCCTGATGGGGTTATCATCGTCAAACGTCAACGCTCCGCCTCGTGCGGCGGCGATTAAGGTCGCGATGAGTAATAGTAATAGTATAATCGAGGCCCGAGTCATCGTATTGTTGTTCTTCCTAGGGGAACGTGGGAGCTGAGTATTACTAGTAGTAGTAGGAGTTTGGGATAAAGGAAATGTAAATTATGCAATGCTGCTCTCTGACAGTCTTGAGTAAAGATGCTTTCTTGTAAAAATTAAAAATGAACGTGGGGGTCAGGGTGATTTTTGCTGAACATTTTGTAGTTGGGTACAATATTTAAGCTTTGAAAAAGGAAATACTCTCTCTGTTTTAAATTGTTTATGATATATGAAGAGTTAAATTATTTTCTTGAACTACGGTAGTTTGGATTATTTTTATTTATTTTTTATTATAAAAGTCATGATTTAAAGTACTACTTTTCACATGGTTGATGTTCAGAAAAAAAAAAAATTGAAGTTGAAATTGAAAAAACTATATTTGAAAGTTAAAGTGGTGTTTAAGGATGAATTTTATTTAGAAAACATTTTTTATCTTATTATTTTAAATATTTGCAAAAGCTGATGGAACTTCAATTAATCTAGAATGGGCACACAGAAGTCAGGCGCTTACCCCTTCTTTCTTTCTTTTTCCTATAGGGGCAAGTCCTCGCATTTTGATTACATTATTGGAAAAATCCAAAAGAGGTTATCTGGTTGGAAAGCTAAAACTCTCTCTATTGCAGGTAGATCTACCTTTATCAATTTTGTGGTTATGCTTTACCAATCTCGGTGTGCACGAAAATATATAGATAGAATAACTAACAAGAATTTCCTATGGGGTAATAAGGAGGAGAAGCAGAGAATGCACCTTGTAAACTAGGATATTGTTTATAGGAGTTAATAGAAAAGGCGCTTTGGTTATTAAATTAAAAGTATTGAGAAACCAATATTGTAATTCTCGCAAAACATGATTTCAACTGCTCTTTGGACTACCATTATTACATTCAAAATCAAAGTATATCAAATTGTCTACCTAAGCAAAATGCATCATATTTCTGGAAAAGTTTTATGAAAATCAAGGATGTTATGCTTATGGAGGCACAATAAAATTTGGGTCAAGGAAGATTGATAAACTTTTGGCTTGATTGGTGATATGGTGGCAGGCCACTCATTGACTAAATTAATGTTGATATTTACCAAGTTACACATCTATTAAAATACTGATGTGATGATGGATGAAGAATGGGATCTCACATTTGTAGCTCCTTTTTGTTGGCCATGCTGAAATAGAATCTCTTTTTATTTCTAACAATACTATTTTGTAAACGAGCTCACTTGGGCTGAAACATGTAAAGGTAAATTTAGAATCAAATCATGTGGCATGCACGAGAAGAGCGAAATAGAAATATGATCAAAATGATTTCTCTACCCGCTGAAGTGATTCGCCACCAGATTACAGATTACGCTAGAATTTGTAGAAGTGTTTCCTAGTCAAACTGTTATTCGATCCCAAACAAGCAAAACTAAAAGATTGGTCTCCACCTTGTGCATGTAAGATAAAATTAAATACTGATGATAGGATCAAGCCGCAATCTAGAGATGCTTTTCTTAGAGGGCTCTTTAGAATGTTGAAGAAAAATAGATGTTGAGTCACTCAAGTAATGTTTACCCTTGATTACGAGTAATAATTAAATTTATATGTGGTTTTAAGGATACGTGACTTGGTCTGATACAATTAAAGAATGAACGATAATTAAAGACTAAATTCAACAAGTAAGCAAACCACCAATATTGAATAACTCAGCTGTGGTGAAATATTGATAAAGAGAGTAGTTAAAATATGCCAAACTTTTTATATTGATCGTGTCTTGTATGTCCCCCTTTTTACAGTAGGGCTGTCTATTTATATTTATATAGGAGGGAAAAGAATTCTATACTAGGTAAAAAACTTATTTACAAGGTGAAAAATCCCTAAAATTAATGAGTTCAACGTATTTGCTGATTTGGGCCGCGATTCCTGCCGAGATGTTTCCATATCACGAGATTTCCGGTCCTTCCGTTACGTAAATCTGATATTTTTATCATAATATGTTTTACCCGAACCGGTCACGATAATCTCATCTCGAATGCCTTGGCTTCGAACTTCGTCTCGACGACGTCCGACCTCGGACTTCCCTTCTTGATGTATCGGTCTCGACCTACCGGATGGCGACTTCATCGACGCCGGTCTTCAAAATCCAAAACCGGTGCTTCCTATGTAAGCATCGTATTCGACCCCATACAAATAAGTTGCGGCAAACCTCAAGCTTTATTATAGAATTATGGAGATAAAAAAGGATTAAAACTAGCAAACGCGATGGGCTACATAGATTTTAAAAATGGAAACAGATTGATTGTCTTCTGGTCGCCAAGCGTATTAATGAGGAGGAGATACAGTATATCACTCGCTGAGGGCTATTATTGAAGATTTCAAATATTTGTTGAAAGTTAACAAGGCCGCCGCCACCATTACACATATCTGGAGGAGATGAACCACTCTCGAGATTTATTGGCAAACGAAGGACACAAACACGAAGTTGATTTGTTGATATGGGAAGTCGCAATTGTATGAGGTAATAAAATTGATAGATGTCAGGTGGATGCCCGTTGAGTTGACACGTGAAAGTGAAGACAAATAAGATATGAGTCAGCAAATAGATGGTATGGGTTACGAACATGCGACCAGTGATGAGTGTGTTCTGAAGACGTTGGAACCGGGAATGAAAGTTTGAAAGAAAGATATCGATTGGAATGGCAGCATTTAATGAGTAGCCGTTACAAAGAATCTTTGTATTTATAATCAACCATTATGCAATTCATATTAAAGAAGAGCTTGATTCGGGGATTTTTCCTCCCTGAATTGAGCTATAAATAGAAGAATTTGTACTCATTGTAGATGTGAAACACATCTGTACGCAAAAAGGCTAAACTTGCTCTTATTTTATTAACAATATTCTTTCTTTCTGTCCTAAATACTGTTCTTATTCTTGCTTCCGGAGAAGCTCATTTCACAGTCAGGTTTACATTTTCTTCAAGTTTCTCTAATCAGTTTATTTTTGTTCTTAATTATTTTATATTCTTGGATCAAATTAGTTCATGTTTATAAACCACATTACAAATTTAATTGTACCGTTTTACGGGCAACAGTTTGGCGCCCAACTTAGGGCATAGACAATTGTGGTATTACTTTGATCCGTTCACCTGTTATTAATGCTTTTTTGACGTTTTTTCATCAGTAAAGTAAAAAACAAATATGGCAATTCATGACGTGAACAACTCCTTCACAGACAACGAGTGTGACGATGTGTTCCAGCGTGATGATTCAATCAGTAAAACTTGCAATGATGGAGATGAGAAAAACTTCGATGCGCAAAGAATTAAATCCTCAGTGCGTGAGTAGCCCAACTCCTGATGATATGGATGATGAACCTGTTGTTGAAATAGTGAAAGTTTTGAGAGCGCAACAAAGGGAAATTATGAACCATCTCTCAAGACAAGATCGCATAATGACGGAGCTCTTGCAAGCACTTTCGATTACCTCAAATAATTCCAATGGAGGAGCTTGAGCCCCTCCCATCATACCTGCAAATCAAACAGCGCCAAAGAACCGATAACATCGCTTCGAGGGAGAAGTTTGGATTTAATGAAAATCAAGCAGGTGGTGCAGGTAGTTGATCTGGGAACGACAACAACACGAATGATCCCTTTAAAATCGAGCTCATGAGATTCATGATTGAAATGAATGATCGGACGGATCAAAATTCTAAAGAATTCCACGCCCGGATAGATTAGATCCTGGGAGCACCCTCGATATTGAAGGGGCCAGATTAATAGAAGTATACGCAGTTGTCGTTCAAACCAAGGGCGCCCCCGGAGTTGGTTGTGAAAAGATTCAAAATGCCCGATATTCCGAAGTAGGACGAAACTTCGAATCCACAAGAGCATATCATAACTTACACTACGACTGTGTTGGCTTGAGTAAGTTTGTTTTGATGATTGACAAAGAAACACATACATGAACCAGGTCTATACACAGTATATCTAGGGTACGGACAGATTCAAGCACAAGGCATGCACGTGAAGGGGGTAAGAACAAGTTGTTATATTTGATATGAACGAAAAGGTTGCATAATTAATATGGAGCAGGACTCCTTACTTGAAGAGAACTCTATCCTAGATAAGAGAGGAGTTAGAAATTGAAGATAATTAGAACTCTTCCACCATGGAAGAGTATAGCATTAGAACTCTAGTTGATCCTATTCTGCTAATTCTATATATTTCAGGATGTTCCCTTTTACAGGTACGCACATACGATGAAATTAAACAAGAGTTGAGAGTAAAATAAAAAGGCAATTTGTGAATAATTCCTACGTGTTTCAAATGTGCAACATGAAGCTACATGAACCAGATAAAAGAACCAGTTCCAAGTATCTACCTTTTATTCTAGTTTCATTGTAGTAAGGCTTTTGAGTTATACCTTTTAGCTTTCTCTAGAAGCATTTGTACTAGGTATTTTGAGTGTATTGTTCAAGTTAGAGTTAACTTGAAGTTGTCGCAACAGTCTGAGGCTGTTACCACATAGGGTTAGAGGAAATCCTTAGGTATATAAGAGTTTTGTAAACGCTATTTTTGGCTCAGTGATTTAGTGAAATGTTGGATAAAATCCTACTGGGAAGCAGGTCGTGTTTTTTTCACCTTTTGAGCCAGGTGTTTTCCACGTAAAAACACTTGTGTTCTTTATTTTCTGCATTTATTATTCCGTAATTGTAGTGTAAGGAACACGTAAAAGGACCAGGTCCTTCTATAATCTGTGCATGCAAAACTGGACACAACATAAATCACCCCCCCTTCTTGTGTGGTATTGAAGTATAAAACATCAATTGGTATCAGAGCAGGTTATCTTTGAAGAGGCTAAAACCTTAGGAGAAGAACAAGATTAGCGCACCACCTGAAAATTGAGAAGGGCAATCCACTGCTAGGCCACCACTCTTTAATGGCCAGTACTACTCTTGGTGGAAGTCAAGAATGAGAGCTCACATACAGAGAGAGGACTATGAGCTATGTGACATTGTCACTGATGGTCCACTGGCTACTTTGATGAAAATGCTGAAGGAATAGATGTGCCAATGACAAGAGCTGATTGCAATGCAGAGGATCTGAAGAAGTGGAAAAAGAATGCCAAACCCAAGAAATGGCTTGTTTGTGGACTTGGTCTAGATGAGTACATCATAATCCTAGGTTGTTCCACTGCTAAGCAAATTTGGGACACACTACAAGTGGCCATGAAGGAACAAATTAGGTGAAGAGATCGAGAGGAACTCTATTGTACTCTCAGTATGAAAATTTTGCTATGAAGGATGGAGAAACCATTCAGGAGATGTGCACAAATTTCACTACATTGATAAATGAACTGAAATCTCTTAGCAGGATTATCCTTGAAGAAGAAAGAGTTGAAAAGATACTCACTAGGGTCTTGCTAGTTACTTGGGAAAGCAAGATCACTACCATCTAGGAATCAAATAATATTTCTACACTCCCTCTAGATGAATTGATTGAAAACCGCACTGCCTATGAAGTTAGGAGGCAAACCATGAAAATGGATGTACCTAAGAAGGAAAGGAGTTGGCACTTAGAATTACTGAAGGTTCTGATCAGGAAGATGATGAAATGTCAATGATCACCAAAGACTTCAAGAAGCACCTAAGGAGAGGAAATGAGTCTTTAAGAAGTGAAAGCTACGACAAGGCAAGAGCTTCGGTGGAGCAAACCAATGATGGCTGCTACAAGTGTGGAAAGACTGATCACTTGATCAAAATCTGTCTTTTGTAGGACATTGAATGGAAGAAATAAATAGTTGAACGAAGGAATACGAAGAAGGAACATATTCATCCCAAGAAAGGCAACAACAAAGGATCAACCAAGGTTATGCTTACAACTTGGGGAGAAAGCTCAGATGATGATGATGACGACGACGAGCAATAATGGCTATTAGAGAATTTAATGAAGAAAATGAGGTTAGCGTCTTTCATCCAAAGACAAAATTAAATTTTTATCTAAAGAAAGATTATCTGAATTATTACTAGAGCTGATTGATGAATTTAAGGATCTGAATAATGAAAAAGAACAGTTGTCAAAAGAATGTGAAAAGCTAAGTTCAAAAACCTAGAACTTAGGGCTTGGGAAACTAAAAGTGAAAATACTGTGTTGAAGAACCAAGTTCATGCACTTGATATAATTGTCCTAGAATTTATATCTGAAAATCTAAAATATAAATTAAGAACAGGTAAAAAGACAACTGGTGACACATAACTCACTTTAGAAGAGAATATAGGTAAAATGAAAGATGAGTTGTATTAGAGGGATGAACAAGTAAGAGTCATAAAGGAGGACCGGAACAAGGTCAAGCATGAGCTAGACAGAACTTGCAAATGAAACAGGTCGTTTGATGCACTTTCATGGCTACAAGAACATCATAGTAGCTACAGAAGACGACTTGGCTTTGGGAACTCTGCACCTAAGTGGGACCCCAAAAGCAAGTAACCCACACCCCCCGAGAATAAGATTTGCACACACTATGGAAACATTGGTCACAATAAGAGTGATTGCATTGCAAAAATAAAAAATGCAGATCAAAAGAACAAAAAATTTGTTCTTGTGAAAAACAGGCTGCCAAGTTGGGCTAAAAAGAATTTGATTTATTCTTTTGCCTATTAGAAGGGACCCAAACTAGTCTGGGTTCCTAAGACTAACCCCTAATTTCTTTTTGCAGGTCCAAGTGAAGGGGAGAAGTCAAATATGATACATGGATAGTGGCTGCTCGAAGCACATGACAGGAAGCAAGAACCAGTTCCTTTCACTTGAGAACCTTAAATGAGGTAATGTCTCCTCTGGAAATAGAAAGAAAGGTGAGATCATTGGGGTTGGAAAGGTAGGTAAGACTGATTCTCACTCTATTGAGAATTTCTACTTGATAGATGGACTGTAGTAAAGTCTAATAAGTGTATCACAATTGTGTGATAGAGGTAACATGGTAGCCTTCACCTCTACAAAATGCTTTGTGATTAATCTTACCACTGGCAAGATAGTTTTGCATGGAAAAAGAGTGAATAACATATATGTGGTGGATCTGTCCACACTCTTAGATAATGAACTCACTTGCTTAAGTATGTTGGACAATGATCCCCTCCTGTGGTACAAGAGACTTGGACATGCCAGTCTAAGCCAACTCAACAAACTAGTCTCCAAGGACTTGGTGATAGAGCTACCTAACATTAAGTTCAAGAAAGATAAAGTTTGTGAGGCTTGTGCAAGGGGGAAGCAGGTAAGATCCTCTTTTAGAAGCAAGAAAATGGTAAGTACTACCAGGATGATGGAACTGGTCCATATGGATTTATGTGGGCCAATGAGAACATTGAGCAGATGTGTTAAGAGATATGTTATGGTGCTTGTTGATAATTATTCTAGGTTTACTTGGACACTATTTTTAACATCTAAAGATGAAGCATTTGACATGTTCACTTCATTTTTTTAGAAAAACTCAGAAACAATAACTTGCATCAATTAGGCCTGATCATGGTACTAAATTTGAGAATACTAAATTTGCTGAATTTTGTGGTGAATATGGCATAGATCATAATTTTTCTGCTCCTAGAACTCCAAAAGTAGGAGAAAGAAGGAATAGGACATTGGAGGAAATGGCTAGGACTATGCTACTTGCTAGTAAATTGCCCCATAGCTTCTGGGCAGAAGCTATGAATGCGGCATGCTACATCATAAATAGGTGCATGACTAGACCTCTTGTTAAGAAGACTCCCTATGAGTTACTTAAAGGAATAAAGCCAAATATATCCTACCTTAGGTCATTTGGATGCAAGTTCTTTGTGCAAAATAATGGAAAAAACCTCCTTGGTAAGTTTGATACCAGAAGTGATAGGGGAGTATTCTTGGGATATTCTTCACATAGTAAAGCTTACAAGATTTATAACAAAAGAACTATGTGTCTAGAAGAAAGTGTACATGTTATTTTTGATGAAACTAACATTCTTGCTGAGACGCAGGAACAAGATGATGAAGCAATTGAGCAGGTAATAAACTCAAATGAAACTACAGCTCTGCCTGAAGCTGCACCAGTGGAAGGAACAGGCCATGGACCATGTCCTTCCACCCAGGGCAACCAGATAGGGGGAACTAAACAAAGAGGAACTCATCCTCAAACCTCCTGGCTTTGAAAGTAAGGAATGTCCTGATCATGTATGCAAGCTTCACCAAGCACTTTATGGGCTCAAGCACTCTCCAAAAGCTTGAATGAAAGATTGTCTATATTCTTGCTTGAGCATGGCTACAAGAGAGGTAAAATTTACAATACTTTGTTCTTAAAAGAAAAAGGTAAAGATCTCGTGGTAGTTCAGTGTAGGCCTTTGTGCTAGATTCCAAGCAAATCCAAAAGAGTCTCACTTGACTACAGTCAAGAGGATATTGAGATACCTAAAAGGCACCACTAATCTGTGCCTATGGTATCCAAAAGGTAATAATTTCAACTTAGTGGGATATGCTGATGCTGATTATGCAGGTTTTCTTGTGGATAGAAAGAGCACTTCAGGTATGGCACACTTTTTTGGCTCATGTCTTTTTTTTGGGGCCACCAAAAAGCAAAATTCTATGGCCTTTCTATTGAAGCTGAGAATATGGCTGCTGCCTCATGCTGTGCTCAATTGTTGTGGATCAAAAAATAATTAATGGACTTTGAAATTGATGTAGGTTGTATCCCCATCTTTTGTGATAAACACCAGTGCAAATAGTATGACCAAGAACCTACTTCATCACAAAAGAACTAAGCACATAGATGTAGGCATCACTTTTTGAGGGACAACTATGAGAAATGTTTGATTAATGTTGAATTTTGTGCTCCTGACAAGCAAATATCTGACATCTTCATAAAATCTCTAAGTATAGATCACTTTGAAAGGAACTTGTTAAAATTAGGGATGATTAAGATCACCTAAAAGGAACCAGTTCTAACTCAATAATTGGTTAGATAATTTGTGAATTTGTAAATAATTAGATTTGATTTTGCTCATTCTTATACTTTTATTAGTATAGTCTTGTGCCATGTGCTAAAATGTCTCACTAATCTCTAATGGATTACCCTTATTTTCTTGGAAAATTCGGACTTACACAAGAGAATTTTTAGTGAAGAACCCGGTTCATCAAGATTACATGGTATGTACTCTCCACTCCGCATATTTTGAAATAACTGTAATTGGATCATGATAAAAAAGAAAGTCCCATTTAAAGGAAATCCTGTTGGAGTTTCAGGAAACCACATGGGCAGATGTCCATAATCGTTATGAATCAAAAATCAGAATTGAAGATGATCAACTGAGTTCTACGGTCTCATCCAAAGGTCGCACTCGCGATCAAAATCAGGAGAAGTTAATAAGTGATTTCGATATGGGCCGAAGGTCTTCCAAGAGTAGTTTCCAACCTAATGAAAGAGCTGATAGGTGAGGAATTAAAGGTTTTTGGTTTTCAGAAAGGATTGTATCAGATAGAAGGACGGATCATGGTCGGAGTAGCAGGGTTTTACAGCAGAAAGAACCATCGGGTTACCGGGATTCAGCATATCCCCAGTTGTCAGATTACAACTTCAATATTAGTTTGGTAAAATTGGTTTTAGCTATTAAGGAGGCAAGATTTCCGAAACTAATTCAATCAGATCCTAATCAAAGGGATCCTAGTCTATGGTGTGAATTCCACGGAATGCATGGCCACAAGACTAGGGACTGCTGGCATCTTCGTGTAGAGGTTGCAACATTGTTGAAGAACAGTCATCTTAGAGAATTTCTGAGGGACTGGGCTAAGAAAAATTATGGGAGGAATCGAGATGCTACGGAACCAGTCAAACCGGCCACAAGGTCAACTTGTTTAAAAATAAACATGATTTTTGGTAGAGATGAAATAATTGGGTGACATTTTCGGCAGCAACGAAGATAAATATATCAGTAATTCATGGAAAGAGAGTCTGAGAAGCATCAGAAGATGATGAAATTACCTTCATGGAAGAAGCCGCTGATGGCTTTATTTTACCGCACAATGATGCTCTAGTAATTTCACTTAATGTTTAGATTTTAAAATTAAATATGTGTTGGTTAATCGAGGTAGTTCGGCCAATATCATCCAGTTGAGGGTTTTGGAATAAGGAAATTTAACGGGAAACATAGTTTCAGCAACAAAGCTTCTGGTTGGGTTCAACCTAACGAGAATAACAACTCGAGGGGAGATTTTAATGCCCAAATATGTCGAAGGAATAACGAAGACCATTTTGTTCGAGGTAGTGGATGGAGATATGGGATACAATGTGATCCTTGGTAGGCCATGGATTTATGAAATGAAGGTTGTGCAATCAACTTACCATCAATTGCTAAAGTTCCCTACGTCGGATAGGATCAAGCAGATTAGAGGTGATCAACCTGCTAAAAGAGAAATTAATGCAGTCACCTTATCCAGCAACAAGGCGGGAGGAACAAGTAAATAACAACTATAGGAACTGATGTTTGCTGCCCTTCTAGACCCGATCGAAGGTGTTGGAGAGGAGGAGACATTGGATTATTAATAGGTGCCTAGATCCTTTCAGGTAACGGAAGAAGCTGATGCCACAAAGTCAACTGCAGAGAAACTGGAACAAATTGCTTTGTTCAAAGAGTTCCCACATAGAAAGGTCTACTTGGGAACGAGGTTGAGTCCTGAACTCAAGCTTAAAATTATTGAGTTTTTTAAAGCTAACTTTGATTGCTATGCATGGTCTTATTATGATATGACAGGTATTCCACTAGATGTGGATGTACACAAATTAAGTTTGGACCCAAATTTTCCACCGGTAAAGCAAAATAAACGGCCAATAGTGGAAGTCAGGAACAAGTTTATTTGAGAAGAGGTAACCCGGTTGCTAAATATATGTTCAATTCGTGAAGTGAATTATCCTGATTGGTTAGCTAACATAGTGGTTCTTCCTAAAATGAATAATAAGTAATGTGCATAAATTATAAATATCTAAATAAGGCATGCCTTAAAGATTCTTTCCCATTGCCAAACATTGACCAAATGATTGATGCTACGACCAGACATGAATTGATGATTTTTCTTGATGCGTATTTCGGGTATAATGAAATTAGGATGCATACGAAGAATCAAGAAAGAACCTCATTCATCATAAATTTTGGCACTTATTGCTATAATGTGATACCCTTTGGGCTTAAGAATGGTAGATCGACTTATTAGAGGCTCATTAATATAATGTTTGAACGTTAAATTAGTAAAACTATACAAGTCTATATTGATGACATGTTGGTTAAGTGTCTTAGTGCAGAAAGTCATTTGACTAATCTACAAGAGACATTTGACATTTTGAGAAAAGACAATATGAAGCTTAACCCTGAAAAATGCGCTTGGAGTTGGGTCTGGGAAGTTTCTTAGCTTCTCAGTTTCTTAAAGAGGAATTGAAGTGAATCCCAGTAAGATTAAGGCCATAAAAAATATCCCTGACCAACTGGCAAAAGTAAAAGAGGTGCAATGGTTGACTGGCACGTTGGCGGCCTTTAGTAAATCATATCGAGGTCATTGAAAAAATATCATTATTTCTTTTCACTTTTGAAATAAAAGAATGATTTTACGTGGACTCCGGAATGCCAGCAAGCGTTAAGAGACCTGAAAAGGTACTTGTCCAGTCCTTCATTAATGTCTAATATGAAGAAGGGTGAACAATTATTAATTTATTTAGTAGTTTCGGTAGTTGCGGTGAGTGCAATCCTGATCTAGGAGGAAGAAGGTTCGCAATTTCCTATTTATTATTTTAGTAAAATACTATCTGGAGTAGAGACACGTTATCCGCACCTGAAAAGGCTAGCTCTAGCTCTCGTAGTTGCTTCTCAAAATCTTGGACCCTACTTTCAATGTCACCCAATAGCCGTTGTGACGACTTTTTCCTTGACGAATGTCCTTCATAAGCTAGAATTATCGGGTCGATTGGATAAATAGGTTGTTGAAATTAGTGAATTTGATATAGAATATAAACTTCAGACTACTATTAAGTCACAAGTTTTGGCCGACTTTGTGGCTGATTTTTATACGAGAATGATGTCTTTAGCTGCTAAAGAAGAAGATCTAGTATTGGGAACTGTTTCCAATGTATGGACCTTATTTATGGATGGATCTTCCAATGTAAAAGAGTCCGGTCTTGGTATAGTACTAATCACTCCTTCGAGAGAGACCTCGAGATAGGCCATTAGAACTATTCTTTTAGCTAATAATAAAATCGAGTATGAGGCTTTGGTTGTAGCACTTAAATTAGCCCGATGACTAGGCTCTGAGGAGATTGAAATAAGGTGTGACTCTCAGCTGATGCATTCAGTCCTGGAAGTGGATGGGTATGGCGAAGTTAACTCGACCAACCTAATATGAGATTGGAGGAATAAGTTTATAGAATATTTAAGGCATGACAAACTGCCTGAAGATTCTAAAGCCTCCGAGGCGCTACGAACTAAAGTTGCTCATTATTGCCTTGTTGACGGTCAATTATGTAGAAGATCTTTCAAGGACCATTGACTCGATGTTTAGGAACATCAGAGGCTGATTATTTGATGAGAGAAGTTCAGGAAAGGGTTTGCGGAAATCATTCCAGTGCACACTCATTGGTTCTTAAATTGATAAAGGCTTCTTACTATTGGCCTCGGATGGAACAAGACACGCAGGCATTTGTACATAAATATGATAAGTGAAAGTGTCATGCGCAATTAGTGCATCATCCAGTAGAGCTTCTGCATTCGGTGGTGTCACCGTGGCTATTCATGAAATGGCAGATGGATATAGTTGGTCCTTTGCCTCAAGGGCTCGAGCAGGTAAAATTTCTTTTAGTTTTAATTGAATATTTCACTAAATAGGTTAAATAATGTGGTTTATAAAATATTGGAGAGTGAGAAGTGATTGGTTTCATTTGGGATCATATCATTTTCCGGTTTGGAGTACCAAAAGAAATTGCTTGTGATAATGGGCCACAATTTATAGGTTCTAAAGTCACAAAATCTTTGGAAGGATTGAAGATAAAACGGATAACATATTACCCACAACATCCAAGTGCTAATAATTAAATGGAGTCAACCAACAAGGTAATAATTCAAAACCTCAAAAAGAAATTAGAGGACGCCAAAGACAATTGGCCAGAAGAGTTACCAGGAGTGTTATGGGCATATTGAACAAGCCAGCACATGAGAAACACATTTTTCCCTTGTGTACGGCGTGGAAGTTTTGATTTCTATTGATTGGGGAAAATCATAAGGTATTCCTAGGCAAACAAGAAGTAGAATAATAAAGCAATGTTGATTAAGCTGGATTAATTTGAAGAGCGTCAGAATTTAGCATATGTGAGGATGGTGGAATAAATCAAAGGATGAAAATGTACTATAATCGTAGAGCAGATCTTCAATATTTCAAAGTCAGAGATTTTGGTTTTGCGGAAAGTGACTCAAAGTATCCGAGAAGTTAATGCTAGAAAGCTAGGACCAACATGGGAAGGACCTTACTGGGTTTCAGCTATAACTAGTAAAGGTTCAAATTAGTTGGAATATCAAGAAGGATTAAAATTACCAAGGAATTGGAATATGACTCACCATAAAAGGTATTACTGTTGAAGATCCTTGATGATACTAAAAGTATGTGCTACTATCACGATCCAAAATCTGCCTAGTCGTGTGTTACACCCTGTGCGTCCCAAGGTGACGTATAATGAATATGAGACTTGTTAATCATGATTTAAATGAGTTTAAATTCATAATATGACTATATATGATATTTGGATATAAAATATAAAGTTTAGGAAAAATCGGATTTAAGTTAAGGAAAAACCGACTAAGGATTTGCCTTGTAATGAAGCGTTTTGAGCAATATATTTTGTGTGCTATATGAGGTATTTTTGGGACATATTATATACCAAATTAAAGGTCTTGGAATGTAATTTCCAATACTCTTAACCGTTTATTTATACAACATCGGGATAAAACGATATAAGCATCTGAAGATGGGCCAATGCTAGGGTGCCAAGCTAGCACCGCTTTGACTTTTCAAAAGTGGATATATATGCCTGAAGTCTTCTTTTTCTTTAGTTTTAAAAAGACCACGAACAGATAAGACCCATAAACTTACCCTTAATCTTTATACAAGGGTTTCAAAAAGGATTAAAATATCGGGTACGAAATTAATAAGCGATAACATTAGAACAATCCCTACGACGTAAGTATCATTATACCGACTTTTTTTTTTTGTAGTTTGAGTTTTGGAAGGTACTTCATGGTTAAGAAAACACCTACTTGCTGTATTATAGCTTTTTCAATGTCAAGGAAGGTTGATGTGTTTGTTTCCTAGTAGTTAGAACTCACGACAGGGTGATCGGAAGCCGTGAGTTCGATTTGTTCCACTTGTAGTGGACTGTTTTGTAGTCCACTCATGTTGGCCTATTTTGCTGCAGATTTATGGAGTTTGGAAGGGTAAAGGGCATGGAGAAATGCCACATTTAGTAGGATGGTGGGCTGGTCGCTCGTTGTTACAATTTCAGGCTAATTAATAACTTGTTGATTGGGTGTGCTACGGTATATTTGAGGTTTTTGTTGTATTAAAAGTCCCGAATTGTAGTTAGGTTGTTTTTGAGTCTATGATTGTATTGTGTTTTTGTATCGCCTGTAGTAGGCTTGAGGAAGCAGTAAAATCAGGGAAAATGTTGCTCATTTTGTTACTGATTAAGTTACTTTCGTTATATAAATGAAAGAGTCATTCGTAGATTCACAATAGCTTCACAGTCATTGTTGTAGATTAAGGTGCGGTGAGCTGAGTTTAGCATTGTTATTGGATAGATTTCTATAAGGTATGTTAAGGCTATCCCTTCTTTCCTTTTGGCATGATCCATATGATATAATAAAACGAGCAAACACGCAACTTTCACAAATGACTCTATTCTTAGAAGTACTAGGGTTGGCTATGTTCTTGATTCCCCATATGTCCTATTATTATATCTTCTATTCATAGGTCTTAGTAAATACGTAAGTTGATAAAGTTTTTTCATGATATTAACCGAAGGCATATTGATCTGATGACATTCCGAGAGATCTTATTGACTTACTTCTTATGCATTGTATTCATTTATACATGTATATTGACCCATGACCCGATGGAGTTATATACATGTATATTATATGTATATGGGGTATGACGAAAGGTTACAGTGTTATATACGTACCACCACCTGATCAATTGGTATACGTTGATGATTTCACCCACTGAGCCGAGATGATATGACGGGATGCCCTCTGAAGCTTGATGATGTTATGTATGCATACACTTATGCATGATATGACATTTATATGCATATGCATGACATTATAAATGTTTCATGATTCTCAGAGCTATTCAGACTTACAAGTTGAGTCCTTTACTCCATATTCTTTCATGTTTCTTATATACTGATTTTTATGCCTTACATACTCGGTATATTATTCGTACTGATGCCCCTATTGCCTCGGAGCCCGCGTTTCATGCCCGCAGGTGTAGGTAGACAGGCTGACGATCCCCCTGCTTAGGAATCCTTGCTCAGCGAGAGTTGGTGTACTCTATTTGATCTGAAACTACTATTGGGTTTTGGTATGATATTTGTGTATACATATATAGGTATGACGGGGCCCAGTCCATCATTTATATAGTAGTACACTATATTAGAGGTCTGTGGACAGTCATGTATAGTTGGATAGTATGTGGCCTTGTTGAATTCTTTTTTGATATATAGTTGTCCATAGCAGCCTTGTCGGCTCGCCTTACCGTATTTCCCATATATATATATATATATATATATATATATGTCCTTTGGGCATGTTTCCTCTTATATGTTATTCACATGATTCAGACGTATGCTTAGGGGTGTTCGACAGGTAGGACTCGGGTACTCATCATGGCCCATCGATATGGGTCGTCACAAAGTGGTATCAGAGCAGTTTCGTCCTAGGTTTGTGAACAGAACGTGTCTTGTAGAGTCTTGTTTATGAGTGTGCTGTGCACCACACTTATAAACAAGAGGTTGCAGGACATATATGATGTTATCCTCCCTTCTTATCTTAGATCATGGGACATAAGGATTCATTTTATTAATGATATGTTATGTTTTTAGCGATTCCCAAGAAGGCTACAGCCGCCCAGAAGGACATGTCCGTGGCTGATGAGACTACAAGTCGATCGCTACAAGTTATCAGGGCTGGGGGAGAGTCTTAAAGTGAGAATCCATTTCAGACTTCACATACCCTGCCCTCTCCAGAGGAGATCTAAGGGGCACTAGCTCCAGCACCCGCCCCAGTACCCCCAGCTCCTTGCCAGATGCACTGGGTGAGGAGACCAGAGATGTTATTCAGCTATTGACTCGATTAGTGGCTGCACAAGCTCGCCACCAGGAGGTAGGTATTGGTCATGGAGATAGGGCAATCAGTGCGAGGGTTCATGATTTTATTAATTTGGATCCTACGGTATTCACTGGAGCAGATCAAAATGAGGACCCTCAAGTATTTATCGATAGGATGCATAGGACTTTGAGTTTAATGAAGGCTACTGTGACTGAGTCAGTTGAGCTAGCTTCCTATAGACTTCAGGATGTTGTAGTTAATTGGTACGAGTCTTGGGAGTTGTTCAGAGGTGAGGATGCCTTTCCAACAGTATGGTCATGAGTTTACAGAGGCTTTTCTTCGTCATTATTTGCCACCAGAGCTTAGACGGGCCAGAGTTGATAGATTTTTGACCCTTTGGCAGGGTAATATGAGTGTCTGGGAGTACAATCTTCAGTTTGATTCTTTGTCTAGGTATGCTACCACTATTGTAGCTAAGATCAAGGATCGGGTTCACTGGTTCCTGAGGGGGTCGGAGCCGCACCTGCTTAATTACTGTATGTCGGTCTCACTTCAGCCAGGCATTGATATTTCTCTTATTCAGGCATAAGCTCAGGGAGGTCGATTGTGAGCATGATATGGGCCAGAGTAAGAGAGCAAGATATTCGGGTCCTTCTAGTGAGTTTCGTGGTTGTTAGATATAGCAGTACCCGAGGTATCCAGCCCAGCCATTGACTAGTGCACCCCCTCAGTTTGCCGGTAGGAGGTTTGATCGCACCACATATTTAGGGCCCAGCCAGAGTTCTAGGGCATGTAGTTCTCAATATAGGGGTGAGTCAAGCTAGATGAGGCCGACCTTGCCACGATGTGCTTAGTGTGGTAAGCAGCATGCCAGGCAGTGCCTTGTGGGGTTGGGTGTTTTGTTATACTTGTGGTTATCCATGCCACATTATGAGAGATTTTATGACGAGAGGTGGTGAAGGTATAGTTCAACCAGTGGGATTTATAGGTGGTTCGTCATAATCAATATGCCCCCATGGTCAAGGTTCACAGGCACTAGCTGGTCGTGGTAGAGGCAGAAATAGAGCATCTAGCTCGAGCGGTTTTCAGAAATGCATTTATGCCTTAACGGGTCAACAGGATCAGGAGTCATCACCTGATGTTGTTACAGGTATATTATCAATTCCTCATATGATGTATATGCATTGATTGATCCAGGTTCCACCTTATCGTATGTCACTCCATTAGTTGCTAGGTAGTTTGGATAGAACCTGAGTTGATTGAACCTTTTGAAGTGTCTGCACCTGTTTGGGATCTAGTGATAGCTAGACGGGTATACAGATATTATATAGTAGTAATTCATAGTCGTTCTACAGTAGCAGACCTAATTGAGTTAGATATGGTAGAATTTGTAGTTATAATGGGCATGGATTGGTTGGCTTCTTGTTATACTAACGTTGATTGAAGGTCGAAGATGGTTCGGTTCCAGTTTCTAGGGGAGGCAGTTATGGAGTGGAAAGGTAATACTGCATCGCTGAGAGGTAGGTTTATTTCCTATCTCAAGGCAAGGAAGATGATAAAAAAGGGCTATATTTATCACTTAGTTCGGGTACAGGATTTGAAAGCAGAGTCACCGACCCTTCAGTCTATCACGGTGTTTAATGAGTTTCCCGATGTTTTTCCCTATGAGCTTCCAGGCCTTCCGCAAGAGTGGAGATTGAGTTTGCTATTGACATATTACCATATACTTAGTGGATATATATTCCTCCTTATAGAATAGCACCTGCATAGCTAAGAGTGTTGAAAGAACAATTGAGGGATTTGCTTGAAAAAGGCTTTATTAGACCCAGTACATCATCGTGGGGAGCACCTGTGTTATTTGTGAGAAAGAAAGATGGTTCCTTATGGATGTGTACTGATTACAGGCAGTTGAATAAGGTAACGATCAATAATTAGTACCCGCTCCCCTGAATTGATGATTTATTTGATCAGTTTCAGGGTGCCGGGTGTTTCTCGAAGATAAACTTGAGGTCTGGGTACCATCAGGTAAGGGTTAAAGAGAAAGATATTCCGAAGACAGCATTCAGGACCGGATACGGGCACTTTGAGTTTTATGTTATGTCGTTCGGTTTGACCAATGCCCCAACAATATTCATGGACTTGATGAACCGTGTGTTCAAACCCTTTCTAGATCTGTTCGTGATTGTATTTATAGATGATATTTTGGTTTACTCCAGTTTAAAGGCTGAGAATGCAGATCAGTTGTGTATTGTGCTTATAGTTCTACAAGAAAGGAATTTGTACACAAAATTCTTTAAATGTGAATTCTGTAGCTTTCCTTGGACATATTATTTCAGGTGAGGGTATCCTGGTTGATATACAAAAGATTAAGGTAGTGAAGACTTGGCCTAGACCCATGACACTGATAGAGGTTTGTAGCTTACTGGGTTTGGCAGGTTATTACAAGAGATTTGTTTAGGGATTTTCTTCTCTTTCAGCACCATTGACAAACTTGACTCAGAAGGAAACTAAGTTTCAGTGGACTGATGCTTATGAGCGGAGTTTCCAGGCATTGAAGGACAGATTAACTTCAGTAGCAGCTCTGACACTCCCAGAGGGGACCGATGGATATGATATCTATTGTGACGCTTCGGGTGTTGGATTGGGTTTTGTATATGCTTCTAGACAACTAAGAAAGCACGAGAAAAATTACCTGACCTATAATTTAGAGTTAGTCGTGGTGATTCATGCACTAAAGATGTGGAGGCACTATTTGTATGGCATACTTGTTGATATCTATACGAATCATAAGATCCTTCTATATATCTTCAAGCAAAAGGAATTGAATGTACGTCAAAGGTGATGGTTGGAGATACTGAAAGACTATGATGCTGATAATCCATACCATCCAAGGAAGGCGAATATAGTAACCGACTCCCTCAGCCGTAGATCTATGGGTCGCCTATCATATTTACAGCCAGAGAAGAGTGAGATAGCCTATGAGATTCATCAGCTAGCTAGTCTTGGTGTTCGATTACTGAATTCAGGTGATACCAGAGTTACTATTTAGGACACGGCAACATCCTCTTTAGTAACTGACGTGAAGGAACACTTGTATGAGGATCCTATGCTAGCTCACTACAGAGATACTGCCCCTCAAAAGGAGAAGACACCATTTGAGATTACAGAAGATGGAGTCCTCAGATGTCGAGGTCGATTATGTGTTCCTAATGTTGCAGGGCTGCGCCAGCAGGTTATAGGAGAAACTCACTATTCTTGTTATTCTGTTCATCCAGGAACGATGAAGATGTATCATGATATCAGGGAAATATACTAGTGTGACAAAATGAAGACGGATATAGCAGATTTGTTGCTCGGTGCCCTAATTATCAGCAAGTTAAGACTGGGCATCAGAAACCCGGTGGTTTATTGCAGGCTATAGAGATTCCAACTTGGAAATGGGAAGTAATTAATATGGATTTCATCATAGGCTAACCTCGTACCCAGCGTAAGTTTGATTCTATATGGGTGATTGTTGATAGACTTACAAAATCTGCCCATTTTCTGCCTGTCAGGACTATGTATTCAACAGAGGATTATGCAAGGCTTTACATTAAGGAGATGATACGACTTCATGGTGTCCCTATATCTATTATCTCACATAGAGGTGCTCTATTTACAACTAATTTTTTGGAGGTCCTTCCAAAAAGGATTAGGGACTCAGGTAAGTCTTAGTACAACATTTCATCCCCAGACTGACGGTCAGGCTGAGCGTACTATTCAGACACTTGAGTATATGCTACGGGCTTGTGTGATAGATTTCAGGGGTAGCTGGGATGATGATCTTCTGCTTATTGAGTTCGCATATAATAATAGCTATCATTCCAGCATTCAGATGGTTCCATACAAAGCTCTTTATGGACGGAAGTGTAGGTGACCTATCTAATGGTTCGATGTTGGGGAAACTAAGTTAGTAGGACCAGAGCTGGTACAACAAGAAGTTGAGAAAATTAAGCTTATACGGGAAAGACTATTAGAAGCTCAGAGTCTTCAAATGTCCTATGTAGATAACCGACAACAAGACTTGGAGTTTCAGGTAGACGACTGGGTAGTCCTAAAGGTATCACCATTGAAAGGCGTTACGAGATTCGATAAGAAAGGAAATCTTAGTCCTTGATACATTGGACCTTATAAGATCATACGAAGAGTAGGACAAGTAGCATATGAGTTAGTGTTGCCTTTCAACTTGGAGTCCGTACATCCAGTCTTTCATGTGTCTATGCTTCGTAAGTGTATCAGAGATCCCTCTAGAGTCGTTCCAGTTGACGATGTTGATAAGTGGGATTTTGACTACTTATTAGAGCCTTTTAGCTTTCATTTTAGTCCAAAAGCATTTAATTATGTTTCCGAAAACTAATGAAATGTGCTTAATTGTAGGAATATTGGAAGATGAACTTCCGAGATGAACTCCAACTCAAGAAGCAGTAATCTGAACTCAAGGACAAAAAAGGAATAAAAGCTTAAAAGTGCGGACCGTAGAATATCATCTGTGGTTGCAGGTTATGAAGGAAAATCCATCACAGACTGGTGCAAAGTGCGGGCTGCACATGAATTGTGTGGCCACAGAAGCTGGGTTAGAGCAAACTTCAGAGAATCTGCATTTCAAGTCCATCAAAAGTGCGACCGCACAATTATTGTGCGGTCGCAGAAAAAGAGCCATTCGGCCGCAGTTACAATTGTGTGGACTGCAGAAAAGCAAGATGCGGCCGTAGTTACAAATCTGCGGACCGCAGAAAGAGTGCAGTGCGGCCGCGGTTCAGAGTTATGCGGCCATAGACTTCCATTCCTGTCAAGAAGAAGAAAAGTGCGGACCGCGCATGGAATTAACCACAGAACTTCCTAAAGGGCATTTTTGTCCGAAATTTCTAGCCCTGTATAAATAGACAAGTTTCACATTTTTAGGTCAACTTTTGACATCAACTCGTTTTCTTTTACTCTTTTTAGTAGTTTTTCATATTTTGGGTTATTTGATAATAGATTTTATCATTTTAATTAGCAATACGAGTTTAATTATCATTTCTTCTTCTCTTTCTTCCATTCCAAGAATGAGTAGCTAGATTTTTACTAGGGTTGTGACCCAACCCTAGTATGTCAACTTATTGGGTGTTTAATGTATTGCTTGTTTATGGTTGAGTGTTTATTATTTATCCTTGTTCTTGCTTTTATTTGTTGAATTAATGGTTGCAAAAATATTAGTTTATGCCTATTTGACTTGGTTTCTAGTTGAGAATGAGAGACTTAGTCTAGAAAAACATGGCTAACAAGAAATTTGGTCAATCGAGAGATTGATAAGCCCAATTAAAGGGTTTAAGCTAGAGATAGTAACAACCCGACTTGAGCTTTTCTCAACCGTTTTGTTCAATACCCATTTAGACTTGAGAAAGCCAAATTGGGCAAAATCACTCTCTAACCGAGAGGTATTGAGTGGGTAATTGAGTGTTGATAGCTATAATACACGCCGACCAATAAAACAAGCTTTAAAGTTTTTATCCCATTAGGCAAGCACCTAGGTGAAGGTCATAGCCCTAGGATTTTTACAACATTTGAGAAACAACAAAAACAATTTCCTAGTTCTATTTCTTAAATTGAAATTTTAATTTAAATTAGACTTTAAAACAACCCAATTTTGCGGAAGTGCAAATTTAGGTATACAAACTCACACGCTAGGATATATACTACTAACTCCCACTCTTATAGCTCCCTACGGAATTCGACCCCGACTCTTGTTGGGTATTATTATTGCATCGACCATTTTCATAACCTCGAATTAAGGAGTGAAATTGGACGAGATTAATTTTTGGTGCCCGTTGCCGGGGAGCTAAAAACGGTGTTAGCTATATATTTAGGTGTGTTTTTAGGATATCTTCTTTTCCTTCCTTGTTACTAACATGCGAGTATTGTAGGTACAATCATGGCAAACAACGAGCTCGAAAATGTAGCTTTGGGGATGTAGACATTGAGGATGGTCAAATGGATGAGGTCCCTCTTGAACCTCAAGCCAATAGACGAGGCCGAGCGCCTCAAGACAAAGTTCCCACTCCATCCCCACCTCCACCACGAGCGACATCACACCAGGTGTTGCCGAATGAAGGGTATGCAAGTGCAATAGTCCCTCCCCATATTAGGGGAGGCAACTTCCAAATAACCAATGTGATGCTCACTTTGCTCGAGCAACGATTCTTCACCCGTGCACCGGGTCAAAATGCATATAAGCACTTGAAGGGGTTCGTTGATACGTGTTGGGGGAGCAAACAAAGAAATGTCTCTGAGGATGCTTTGAGGCTAAGGGTTTTTCCCTTTTCTCTATGGGGAAAAGCTTTAGATTGGTTGGAACATTTTCCAAATCATTCCATTCACACATGGGATGAACTAGCGGAGAAATTTATTTCTAAGTATTTCTCTCCGGGCACATGCCTATTCTTCGGGATGAAATTCTAGCATTCAAGCAAGAGACTAATAAACCACTACACGAGATATGGGAAAGGTATAGAACAATGGTAAAAGAGTGCCCCAACAACGATATGACAGAGAACATAATTCAACAAACTTTCTATCGGGGTATCATACCACTAACCAATGTGTAGTGAATCAACTTGCTGCTATGAAATTCATGACTATGCCTTATGCGGAGGCGTGTGATATTTTGGATGAGATGACGGATACTTCATCGGCGTGACAATCTAGAGCCAATGTTCCACAAGGTGATCCCAATGTAATTCTTCTTCATAAAGAGTTACATGACCATGGACAAGACATAACCGAGTTGAAAACCACCATAAACCAATTGGCAAAGGATCAACTTCAGCAAGTGCAAAACCCCAGGCAAGTCAATGCATTGAAGGGAGTAAATATGATCGTGAACAAGAGAAGAACAAGAAGTCCAAAAGTGCAACAAAGAGTGAATAATTTTGTGCAAGATGATAGTGGATTTGATCAAGATGATTCCTATAATGATCAAGAAGAAGAGGTCCAATATGTGAAAAACTTTCAAGGGCAAAGAAACAACTTCCAAGGCCCTAGTCAACAACAATGGAGACCTTCAAATAATCAAGGCAATTGTAATTGTCACATCAAAGCAATTGGAATAACAACAACAATCTAGGCAATTGGAGTGGAAGAAATAATAAAAGGAATTGGAATAACAATAATAACCAAGGCAATTGGGGAGGCAACAATCAAGGTGGGTGGAATAACAATCAAGGAAATCGGTGTTCGGGTTTTCAAAGGACCCTGATGTATCAACAACCGAGAAACCCACCTTCTTATCCTTCCTGTGGTCCTAGTTCTTCCAACAATGAAATGGGCCATATTGAGAACATGTTGAAGCAAAATGATGGAGAAGAATGCCGATTCCGATACCCAACTTGCTTCATACAGCACATCGGTCCGCAATCTAAAGGTGCAAATGGGTCAAATCTCTCAAGCGTTAAATTTTTGTCCTAAGGAGGCACTACCAAGTGATAAGGTGGTGAACCCAAAAGGTGGGAATATTACGGGGCATGCCATGGCCGTTACTACAAGAAGTGGAAGAGGTAGGAATGGACCCACCTCAAGTCAAAGGCAATTTGTGGATGATGAGCAAGTGGTAGAAGAAGAGGAGATCGCGACCAATGTAGTGCAAGCAAATGATGAAGTGCGGATTGATATTGATGACACGGTGGACAAGACTCAAGAGGAAGTGAACCCATCTAAGGAGCATGTGATTGACATACTGGAGCTGGTAGTGCAAAAGGATAAGGCACCATTGCTTAAGCCGCCTCCTCCATATCTTCAAAGGATCGCCAAGCGAAATAGTGAGAATCAATTCAAAACGTTCGTTGATATGATGAAGAGTCTCTCGATAAATGTTCCATTAGTTGAAGCCTTGGAGCAAATGCCTGGGTATGCAAAGTTTATAAAGGACTTGGTAACAAAGAAGTGGTCAATGAATTTTGAAACTATCAAAGTCACTCACCAAGTGAGTGCAATTATGCATTCGATGGCTCCTACGTTGGAAGATCTGGTGCTTTCACAATTCCTTGGACCATTGGAAGTGCCAAGTTTGCCAAAGCTCTTTATGATCTTGGGGCGAGTATCAATTTGATGCTCTATTCGGTTTTCAAGACCTTGGGAATTGGCCAGCCAAGACCCACATCTATGAGATTACAAATGGCTGATCGTACAATGAAGAGACCGTTGGGGGTGATTTAAGATGTATTGGTTCGTGTTGATAAGTTCATTCTCCCGGCGGATTTTGTTATTCTTGATTGTGAAGCGGACTATGAGGTGTCGATTATTCTTGGCGGACCTTTCCTTGCTACGGGGAAGGCTCTTGTTGAAGTGGAAGCCGGAGAACTCACTTTCCGAGTGATGAAAAGGTGTTGTTCCATGTGTGCAAATCTACGAGGCAACTAAATAACAATGAAGTGTGTTCTTTCATGGACATGGTGACTGATGTGATTATTGATGATACAAGTACCACGATTAATGTGGGTGATATGTTACTCAAATTTGATGATGACGAGATGGATGGCTTCATGGAATGTGTTAATTCTTTGCAAGGAATAGGGTCGTACAACTATGCACTATGGAAACATTCCTTGGATCTTGATAATAGGAAAACTTCTCCTACAAAGCCTTCTATTGAAGAGCTTCCGATCTTGGAGTTGAAGCCATTGCCTCCACATATCAGGTATGAATTCCTTGGCCCTTGTTCTACATTACTAGTTATTCTTTCCTCTTGCTTGACTAACGTGCAGGTTGACTCTACATTAGCGGTGCTCGACAAGAGGAAGAAAGCTATTGGGTGGACTTTGGCGGATATTCGGGGAATAAGCCCCGCATTTTTCATGCACAAGATTAACATGGAGGAAGATGCCAACCCTCCGTTAAACATCAAAGGAGACTCAATGAAGCAATGCAAGACGTGGTCAAGAAGGAGCTTATCAAATGGTTGGATGTGCCGGGGTGGTCTACCTTATTTTCGACAGTTCGTGGACTTCTCCGGTTGAATGTGTCCCTAAGAAGGGGGGCATAACTGTGGTCACCAATGATAAGAACTAGTTGATTCCCACAAGAATGGTGATCGGGTGGAGAGTGTGTATGGACTATCGGAAGCTAAATAAAGTCACAAGGAAAGGCCATTTTCCACTCCCCTTCCTTGACCAAATGCTTGATTGGTTGGTCGGCTGTGCTTTCTATTGCTTTCAAGATGGATATTCAGGCTACAACCAAATACTTATAGCCTTCAAAGATCAAGAGAGAACAACATTCACTTGTCCCTATGGCACTTTCGCTTTCAAGCGGATGCCATTCGGCTTATGCAATGCAACGATGACTTTTCAACGGTGTCTGATGGCGATCTTTATAGATATGGTAGAGGACTACCTTGAAGTCTTCATGGATGACTTTTTGGTAGTCGGGGATTCCTTTGACGATTTCTTGGAAAATTTTGATAAATTATTAGCAAGATGTGAAGAAATAAACTTGGTGCTAAATTGGGAGAAATGCCATTTCTTGGTCGAGAAACGCATTGTCCTTGGCCACAAAATTTCAAAGAATGGCATAGAGGTCGACAAGGCATAGATAGAGGTGATTTCTAAACATTCACCTCCAACTTCAGTGAAAGGCGTGAGAAGTTTCTTGGGTCACGCGGGGTTCTACTGGTGCTTCATAAAGGATTTTTCTAAAGTGGTGAACCCATTGTGCAAGCTCTTAGAGAAAGATGCTAAGTTTCGCTTCAATGATGATTGCATGAGAGCTTTTGAATTGCTAAAGTTCAAGTTGACAACAACTCCCATTATCACCGCTCCTAATTGGAGTATTCCTTTTGAGCTCATGTGCGATGCTAGTGATGTAGCGGTTGGAGCAGCTTTGGGGCAACATATCGACAAGATTTTTCATCTGGTCTACTACCCTAGTAAGACCATGAATGATTCCCAAGTCAATTACACCGTTATAGAGAAAGAGCTCCTTACCATTGTGTTTGCAATTGAGAAGTGCCACCCATACTTGATGGGTGCAAAGGTTATTGTTCATACGGATCATGCGACACTTCGCTATCTTATGAGAAAGAAAGATTGAAAAGCTAGGTTGATGAGATGGGTGCTATTGTTGCAAGAGTTTGATATTGACATCCAAGGTCGAAAAGGGAGTGAAAATCAAGTGGCAGACCACTTGTCTCGTTTGGAGGAGGAGGGGAGGCCGCATGATGGCCTTGAAATAAATGACTCCATCCCCAATGAGGAACTCTTGGCTATTTCAATGAAGGAGGTGCCATGGTTCGCCGATCTAGCAAACTTCCTTGTGTGTGGAATCATCTCGGATGAGTGCTCTACAAAGCAAAGGAAGAAGCTCAAACGGGATTGTCAAGATTATTATTAGGACGAGCCTTACCTCTTTCGGATTTGCACGGATGGGGTAATTAAAATATGTGTACCGGATGAAGAGAAAAATGTTATTCTTGAGGCTTGCCATTCTTCGCCTTATGGCAGTCACCATGGCGGAGCGAGAATGACGCCTAATGTGCTAAGTTGTGGTTTTTATTGGCCCACTCTCTACAAAGATGCAAGTGATATGGTGAAGAGATGTGATGGATGCCAACGGGCCAGTGGAAGCTCGAAGAAGAATGAAATGCCTCTCACTACCATTTTGGAGATTGATGTCTTTGGTGTGTGGGGTATTGACTACACGGGCCCTTTTGTGGGTTCTTGTGGGAACACCTACATCTTGGTAGCGGTTGATTATGTGTCTAAATTGGTTGAGTCCATTGCTCAACCCAACAATGAAGTGAAAAGTGTGGTGGCGTTCTTGAAGAAGAATAGTTTCACAAGATTTGGCACTCCACGGGCTATCGTATGCGATGGGCGATCACATTTTTGCAACAAGGCTTTTGACACTTTGCTTAGCAAGTATGGTGTCACTCATAAAATTACGACTCCCTATCATCCACAAGCTAGTGGTCAAGTGGAAGTCTCCAACCAGGAGATAAAGAGTATCTTGCCCAAAACAGTGAATGTTAACGGGATAGATTGGCCAAGAAGCTTGATGATGCACTATGGGATTATCAGACTGTTTTTAAAACTCTAGCCGGGATGTCTCCATACCGGTTGGTGCTTGGCAAATCTTGTCATCTTCCGGTGGAACTTGAGCACAAAGCCATGTGGGCTTTGAAGAAGTTGAATCTTGATTGGGATGCAGCTGCTAATTTGTGGGTTGCACATTTGAATGAATTGGATGAGTTCCGGTACCATGCTTATGCAAGTTCTTCCTTGTAAAGAGTGATGGTAATCTGCATCGTGCCGCGACGTTAAATAAGGCGCTTCAGAGGAGGCAACCCATGTTTCTTTTTCTTTTTCTTTTCTTCTTTTCTAAACTAGATTTGAAGTGTGTTGTAGGAATGAATGTGCTTTACAGGAACTGTGCTCAGAAAAATTGGCTAAGTGTGGAAAAAGTGCGGACCGCACAATTGTAGGAGCTACAGCAGAAGGTAACTATGGCCACACAATTATAGTGTGGACCGCACATGTATTGTGCAGACCGCACAATTGTAGGCGCTACAGCAGAAGGTAATTATGGCCGCACAATTACAGTGCGGACCGCACAAATTGGAAATGGAAAATGCAAACTTTCTGAAGTTTGATCTGTCAGAGAAATGGCCTAAGTGTGGCCGCACATCAAAATATGCGGTCCGCACAAAAAATCTGCGGCTGCACCACAAATTCTACGGACCACAGATCAGCAAGGGCATTTGAGCCCCATGTAATAGAGTGCGGACCGCAGAAGGAATTCTGCAGCCGCACTCCTCTCTTGTCCATCAAGTTTGACGGTTCAAGTATAAATAGTAACCTTTGGGCCACTGTACTTTTTTTCCCTCTTTGAGCACTCTAACAACTAGAACTTTGAAATCGTCTGTTCAATCTACTGCCACACTGAATCCACATATGTGATTACTCATCTGCATTACTTCATATCTGATATGCTTTAATTACTCATAGAATTTTTCAAATTTTAGTTTAATTTACAATTTTTAGGTAGTTTTAGGTCATTTGTCAATAGATTTCAGTTTTACTACCATGTGGGGATTAAACTGTATTGGGTTAACTGATAATTGCTCTATGGGGAATGGGTGATTTTTTTTCATGTTTAAGTGTTCATACCTTGTCAAATTTGTGCAAAATTATGTAAACCCTAGGAGTCTGCTCGAGTTTTGTTTGAAATCTGCGGTCGCACAAGAAATTGTGCGGTCTACAGAAGTTAAGACTAGGGTACTGTAAGTAAGGCTGAATCTGCGACCACACTTGAAATTGTGCGGTCCGCAGAATTCCCATCGCGGCCGTAGAAAAATGAGTGCGACCGCAGAATAGCGTAATCTCTATCATCAGAGAGTTGCCACTTTTGGGATATCTAATGTGCGGCCGCAATGATAAAATTGCGGACCCAACTTCAAATCTGCCGTCGCACTCAAAATTGTGCGAACTGCAGTTCCAAATTTGTGGCTGCAAGTTCAAATTGTGTAGTCTGCACATCTCAGCCTGCGGCTGCACTTGTAATTGTGCGGACTGCACTTCCCCACCCTGCCAGCATGTTCTAAACTGTGTGTTACTATTTGTTCGCATTTGAATTACAACTGATTACTGTTGTTGCTTGTTATAGATAATGGTTAGATCTCGAGGCCGTGGAGATACATCAAAGGGGAGGGGTGAACCTTCCAAAGGTTGAGGCACAAGTACTCTACCCCTCTCCCTCCAAAAGATAATCACCAAGAAAGCTACAGCCGGCCGAGGAAGCATCCAGAGCCCTCCGAATCTAGTTCATATGCTCCATCTCAGGAAGCATCAGAGGGCGACTCAGTTCAAGTGCTTCCTGCTGCCCAATCACAGCCACATGGAAGGTATCAACTCTGAGACGAGCTTTCCTCCTCACATAGCACCTTCGAGCGTTCGGAGAGTGCCAGTCAGGCTTCAAAGCCCTCTTCTACACCTATCCCTGAGGCACCAGTGGCTACTGTTGATGATATTCCGGATGATGGCCGAGGGAGTGATTACGATAGTTGCCTGCTTTGAGAGGTCGAAAAAGAAAAAGGTCTAGAAGGACCGCTTTGTAAGTCTAGCTGCCTTCACCAGTTTCTGTGGGTGGTTGCCTGTCAGATCACTCACTCTTGAGCGACATTTCTAACTCAAAGATCTCGACAAGTATAATCTATTAGTGTTGAGACAGTTCCAAGAGAGAAAGGGGTGGATGTGGTTCACCCAGACTGTTGTGGACGCCAAGGAGTATTTGGTCCGGGAGTTCTACTCCAATGTGGCGCACATAAAGAAAGGGACCAAAGTGACAAAAGTGAGGAATCTGAAGGTGAGATTTGACTAGCACACAGTGAACTCCTATTTGGGTTTTCAGGATGTTGAGCCGGCACAGTACTTGGAGAAGCTGGCGATGGGTGATGCAACTCGCCCATGGTTAGCTGAGATTCTAGAAGCCCTGGAGCCACCATCACCATGGATCATTGCATGGGTTCCTATTCAGTGGAACACCCTAAACTTCGAGGCGAAGGGATGGCAGACCTTCGTATGCAGCAGACTAGACCCGTGCTAGAATGAAACCAACCTACCTATTCCACGGGCAGTTCTAGTCGCCTATATTATGGCCGGATACCCGATCAATGTGGGTGCCGTGATGTTGGCCAACATGTCAGTGGTCTCCAGGAAAGATGATACCTCCTACCCGTATCCCTACACCATCACCGAGTACCTTGTGGATGCACGGGTAAAGCCCAGTAATTATGACATGAAAGTTTAGGCGAAGAAGCCCTTCGGTAAGGCCCCGTAAAAATTTCGCGAGGAATTTAAGGTTTTGGGATGAAGAATGTACTGAGGAGTTGGTGAAAAGTTTGGCAGAAGAAACCTTATGAACTTACACTGCTAAGGCCAAACGTGCCAAATGGTTGATTTGAAAGGGAACTCTTTTGTACAAACTATTATAGTTTTGGGACCCTAAACTGTGGTAGTGTGAGTACCCCTCCACCCGCATTTATTAGGGTGAGGCAGAGCGCCCGCTTTATGTAGTGTTGTGATATTATGAGTACACCTCCACCCACATATATTGGGGTGAGGCGGCGGGTCCGTTTTGTGTAGTGTTGTGGTATTGTGGGTACACCTCCACCTGTATACATTGGGGTGAGACGGCGGGGCCGCTTTGTGTAGAGTTCCTAATATTGTGATTGCACCTCCACCCGCATACAATGGGGTGAGGTGGCGGGGCCGCTTTGTGTAAATATGGTTGTAAATGATTCCTGACTTGATGTTTGTAAATGTTATTGAAAGCTCTTACTAAATTAACGGCTAATTAAGCCTTCTATTGTTACCATAACTTATTGTAAGACATATTGTATTTTCGAGTCCTTAAATAGGTGTTTAGTTTTCATACTAGTACTATTCGACATGTAGTAACGTCCTTTTTGGCGGGGGCGCTGCATCTTTAATAGATGCAGGTGGTTCCACAGTGGAAGACATTGACCAGTGATAGCGGTACACTCTTCTCTTAGCTGGCTTGGCGAGCCCCACTTCTTTCCTGGGTTGTGCATCTTTTGTTCCGTGTGTATTATGTTTTGAGGTATAACCGGAGCTTTATTGCCGGCACTATCATTGTACTCTTCTATATATATTAGAGGCTCTGTAGACGTAGTGTGGGTTGTGTATTAGTGTGAGAAAGTTAAACTAAAGATATTGTAATTGTATCTCATGCTTCCACTATAAACTATGATTGTGAAATGTATTATTTTGGAGACGTATAAATGAAGTATTTAATAGTAATGGAACAAGTGTTGTCCATGAACCCTCATGGATTAATTATTGAAGTTTATATTCTCTTTATTTATGGGTGAGTTGGGTAGAAGGAAATCCAGCAGACTTGCTCAGCCAGGTTATCTCGGTTGAGCACCGATCGCGCTCCCTGAGGTCGAGGCGTGACATCTTCTCTTGGTATTCTATGATGGATGCACACAATCTGAAGAGAAAGGGTTAGCCGACTACCACCGTAGGCCAGTCTGATGAGCCATCAGTGGTGGGTACAGAGACAGCTGATATGCCATCCACTCCAGCCGAGCCTTCTACTAGTACAGCTGCCATGCCTCCACCTTCAGCCTCAGTGCCTTACACCTCGGCTTTGAAGCCGGTGCCTATGCCCTCTGCTCCACTCTCTGCGCTGCGAGTCTCCCAGACACTGGCGAGCCTCAACAACTGGTTGCACATAGCTACTGCAAAGCTGACTGACATATCCAGTCATATTGCAGCACAATTATCCATTCCGGCAACACAAATTCCCTCCACAGTTGAAGAAACTTTGAAGAAGCTCCTGGAAAATCCAAACACTATTATGGCCACTCTAGTACAGCATGGGTTCGTGATTGAAGAGCTGGCCAAGGAAGTGCAGAAGATGCGGAAGTCACAGGCCTCAAAGAAGTCAGTGGTTAAGCTCCGGCGACAGGTCACCAACCTTGCAGCAGCCGGAGACATTCCATTTGATATGTTGATGGACCCGCAACACCCAGGCCCAGATCCTGCAGCACCTACAGCACCAGCTGGCCAGTGTGAGGAGCCAGACATTGCTGCTTACACTGCCTAGAGAGTCTGTCAGATGTTTACCAACCCAGCCACTCCCGGACTTGAGGATGATGAGATCTAATTGGATGAGGCTGGGGTCAGTGCCATTGGGGGGACACAGAGATGGCCACTGAGGCATAGGGAGTTTTCTTCACTCTCACCCTTCTTTTACTCTTATTTTGTTAAGCATTAGGGACAATGCTTATTTTTATTCGGGGGTTGGATTTTCTTTGACACATCTTGATAAGTATGTATTTTGATAACTATGAGACATTTGTCCTGTAATTAACTTATTACTATTTTCTTCTTCTTTCTTATTAAGTATATATATTCTATCTTATCTCTCATATGTATATTCACTACGCTTTCAATAGTTGCGTTGTAGCTTCATTATCTTTATGTTTGTTTTCCTTTTGAATTAGTAGCTTCCTTTTGATTTAATAACTTCTTTTTATGTTTTAGTGGATAATAAGCCTTTGGTTTTCTTAATGCCACGGTTCTTTCCAAAGGTTGTTTTTGTGTGAACTAGGTGAATCTTCCCAACGATGGATGGTGTGAGAGTGCGTTTTTCGTGCTTAGGTAATAGTAGTAGTAGTAATGAATAACAAGGCCTAATTGAGTCATGCTCGAAGAGTTAAACATGATTCACTTGGTACCAAGACACTTAACTGCATGCTTATGGTTAAAAATAATGTTTTATGGAAATAAATAGCTCTAGTTAGTGACTTTGTGACTTTTGTGTTGACTTACGCTATCATCGAGTGGTGTAATCGAACCATAGTGATTTTCAATCTGGAATATGGTCGTTGTGGGACCTCGACTCTATCTTCTTTAAAACTCCAGCTGCATGAGAGGTGAGATGTTGTAGTTGCAAGTCCAAATACCCGTGCGAATGGTCTAGAATTTACCCCGAATGTGTTTGTAGGCAAAATTTTAAGTTTTTCTTGGCTTGAGAAGTGATTGTAGGCTCTACTTGTCCCGCTTGAAGTTTTCCACTGCCCACCAATGTTGTTATCCCTAGTCAACCCATTTGAGCCTAAAAACCTTTCTCATTTGATAACCATGTTACAAGCATTTACCTGTTTTGTCGTGACCTTCTCTTGGCACCGGAGCATTCCTTAACATTTTTGGGAAACAAATTGGATAAAAATGCTAGTTTGGTGGGAGAGATGAGGAACTTGAAAGAGGTATCAAGGAAAAAAAAGAGAAAATAAATGATGAGAAGGAAAGGCAAGAAAAATAAAGAATAAAATGAAAAATGCAAAAAGAAAGTGAATAAGTTGAAGAGTTGAAGGGATTCAAAGAAATGTAATGATACAAAGCATGGAGAAATCAAAGAGGGAGAAAATGAATGTCATGATCAAGAAAGAATGATGTTAAGTCTCTCAAGTTCCCCCAAGGAAAAGAAAATGCCTCAAAGAGTTGGCAAAGCATGAGCCGAGAAAAGAAAAATGGAGTGCCTAAGGAAAGATGAACCAGTTCTATTATAGCATATCCAACCTTAGTCGAAAAGTCTTCATTGCATTCTAAAAAATCCCTGTGTGATTTCAAGCAGTGGTGATTCACATGAGGGGCAAGCCTATGATACTTAAAGCCGTACTTGCGACATTCTTTTGAGAGAGATGAGTGAACCTTTCGCAAATCCATGGATTGAGTGCTAAATTCTTAAGTGAGATAGTCAAACGGAGAGTAGAGGAGGAAGATTTTGGGATCCACAATGACCTACATGAAGGAGCGAGCTTCCTTGATGAATAAAGTCAACTCTTGATGCTCAAGTGTCACATTAGAACTATTTGTGCTTAAAAGTTTAACTTATTCCCTTGATTGATAATTCATAAGTGGTGTGGTTAATTGTTGGTCCCAATTGATGTGTGAATGACTCGCTATGATTTGCTGGAATGACTCTTAACTTGTGGAGGTGGGAACCACTTTATTTGCTTGAGGACAAGCAAAAGCTTAAGTTTGGGGGAGTTGATAAGTGGGAATTTTGACTACTTATTAGCTCCTTTAGCTTTCATTTTAGTCCAAAGGCGTTTAATTGTGTTCCCGAAAATTGAGATGCGTTTTTTGCAGGAATATTGGAAGATAAACATCGAGATGAACTCCAACTCAAGAAGGAGTAATCTGGACTCAAGGACAAAAAAGGATAAAAGCTCAGAAGTGCGGACCGCCGAATATCATTTGCGGCCGCAGGTTATAAAGAAAAATCCATCAGAGCCTGGTGCAAAGTGCCGTCCGCACATGAATTGTGCGGTCGCAGAAGCTAGCTCAGAGCAAAGTTTAGAGAATCTACATTTCAAGTCCATCAAAAGTGTGGAGTGCACAATTATTGTGCGGCCGCAGCTACAAATCTGCGGACCTTAGAAAGTGTGCAGTGCGGCCGCAGTTCAGAATTGCGGCCGTAGACTTCCAATCCTGACAAGAATGAAGAAAAGTGGAGACTACACATGGAATTGTGCGGCCGCAGAACCACCGAAAGGGCATTTTTGTCCGAAATTTCCAGCCTTGTACAAATAGACAAGTTTCACGTTTTAAGGCCAACTTTTGACATCAGCTGCTACAGTAGCCGTTTTCTTTTACTTTTTCTTTTAGTAGTTTTTCATATTTTGGCTATTTGAACATAGATTTTATCATTTTAATTAGCAATATGAGTTTAATTATCATTTCTTCTTCTATTTCTTCCATTCCAAGCATGAGTAGCTACATTTTTACTAGTCACCATGCTCAATTTGAATATCGTAATCTTAATGTGTTATGAATAGATTGATTCCATACGAATATAGGCGTTAATTCATTTTGAATAGGCCAGTAGTAATTCGGGAGAATACTACGAGAGCAATTATTCAATTAATTAGCAACCATGAGCGAATTGTATGAAAGGGAGAGTTAATTAACAGAATATCCATCTCTACAGAATACACAACAACTACTTTCTGCTTGATTAATTAGTTACTTGTTACTACTATTTCTTAGTATTATCACACTCTTAAACTCTGATTGATTCGACTGAATAGAAATCTTGGTAAACTTAGTGGGTACTTAACACAAGTCTCCATGGGTTCGCCACTCGACTTATTATTTTATTACTTGTACGACCACGTATACTTGCGCGTGCATTTGGGAGCAATACACTTGATGCCCACCACGTGTTGGATAAAATGCTTGAAAGAGTAAATTGTGCCCCGGTGAAATCTGAGTAGCTGGGTGTGTTTGTATGAGATTTTGGGCTAACTTTGGGGCCTTTGGGGGTGGTTTTACATAATCCAAAGCTTGTTTCAGTGTGCACCATGCCAAAACCACTACTCACACGTTGTATCATGTATTATGATGTTGTATCCCTTTGTTAGAATTAGCTAGTATAGTGTATTAGTAGTGAAAAGCAATTCCCTCTACTTAGTATGTATATTTATATGCATATTGCCTCCCATTTTACTCATATTTCGTAAATTTCAGATGTGTAATGTAATAATTTGTGCTAATCTGTGGTTATTTATGTGTAGGAATCATCCGGAGGCAATGGGGGACGAAGGTGGATGACACTTGAGTTGAATTGAGTTGCACACACTTGATGCCCAACACGTATTAGATAAAATGCTTGAAATAGTAAATTGTGCACCGGTGATGTTTGAGTAGCCAAGTGTGTTTGTATGTGATTTTGGGCTAAATGTGGGGTGTTTTGGGGTGGTTTTACATAACCCGAAGCTTGTTTCAGTGTGCACCATGCCATAACCACACTACCCACACGTTGTATCATGTATTATGTATGTTGTATCCCTTTGTTAGAATTTGCTAGTGTAGTGTATTAGTAGTGAAATGCAATTCCCTCTACTTCGTATGTATATTTATCTGCATGTTGCCTCGCATTTTACTTATGTTTCGTAGATTCCAGATGTCTAATGTAATAATTTGTGCTAATTCATGGTATTTTTCCTTGTAGAAATCATCCGAAGGCAATGGGGGACGAAGGTGCACGATTTGAAGCAAAAAGGGAATGAAATAGAAAATTGCCACAGTGTAGCCCCTAGTCTAGCGTGAGGCACTACCTGTGGTGCAATAATCAGAAGCACTAAAATCCCTAGTGCCAGGGTTAGCGCCCCACGCTACCGTGGGCACTGGGTGACGGGAAAGTGTCCTACCTCGACCGGGACAAGGTTATTGCGACCCAAGACACCCTAAACTCGTATAAAAGCAAGTCTAAACCTATTTTGGAGGGGGAGACTCCACTTTCAGAGGAAAATAAACACACGGAATATTTGGGAGCAAGGATTCTCAGGTTTTCTTCACCTTCCTTAGTATTTTCAACTATTCAACACTTATGAAATTGTTTTGATTTTATCATGAGTGGCAAAAACCCATAATTTCTTGGGTTTTGATTTAGCCATAAATATTGTTGTTTGAAGTTGACTTGACGTTGATTGTAATTCATTAATATATGATTGTTTCTTCAATTCTATGATCAATTGCTTAATTGTCTGGCCAACGCTTAGGTTCTATTTACTATCTATGCTATGCTTGGGAAAGCTACGTCTAGATTAGAGACGAATTGAAGAGGACATGATCTTAACTCTGAGTGGGGGGCGGATTTGTGGTAAGGATAGGAATATACCTAGTCACCATGCTCAATTTGAATATCGTAATCTTAATGCGTTCTTAATATATTGATTCCATACAAATAAAGGCATTAATCTATTTTGAATAGGCGAGTAATAATTTAGGAGAATAGAACAAGAGAAATTATTCGATTAATTAGCAACCATAAGCGAATTGTATGAAAGAGAGAGTTAATTAGAACGTGATAGGATTGTTGAATCGATCACAACCCCGGAATATCCATCTATACAGAATACAAAAAAACTAATTTCTGCTTGATTAGTTAGTTACTTGTTACAATTATTTCTTAGTATAATCTCACTCTTAAACTATGATTAATTCGATTGAATAACAATCTTGGTGAACTTAGTGGGTAGTTAACACAAGTCTCTGTGGATTCGACACTCGACTTATTATTTTATTACTTGTAGGACCACGTATACTTGTGTGTGTGTTTGGGAGCAACACACTTGATGCCCACCACATGTTTGATGAAATGCTTGAAAGAGTAAATTGTGCCCCGGTGAATTCTGAGTAGCTGGGTGTGTTTGTATGTGATTTTGGGCTAAGTTTGGGGTCTTTGGGGGTGGTTTTACATAACCCGAAGCTTGTTTCAGTGTGCACTATGCCATAACCACACTACCTACACATTGTATCATGTATTATGTATGTTGTATCCCTTTGTTAGAATTAGCTAGTGTAGTGTATTAGTAGTGAAATGCAATTCCCTCTACTTCGTATGATATTTATCTGCATATTGCCTCGCATTTTACTCGTGTTTCGTAGATTCTAGGTGTGTAATGTAATAATTTGTGCGAATTCATGGTATTTTTCCGTGTAAGAATCATCCGAAGACAATGGGGGACGAGGGTGCACGATTTGAAGCAAAAAGGAAAAAAATTTGAAGATTGCCACAGTGTTGCGTCCAGTCTAGTGTAGGACACTACCTGTGGAGTAATAATTAGAAGCACTAAAATCCCCAGTGCCAGGGCCAGCGCCCCATACTACCCTGGGCGCTGGGTGACGAGAAATTGTGCTACCTTGACCGAGACAAGGTTATTTCGACCCAAGACGCCCCAACTCGTATAAAAGCAAGTTTAAAACTATTTTCGAGGGGGAGATTCCACTTTGAGAGGAGAATACACACACGGAACATGCGAGAGCAAGGATTCTCAGTTTTTGTTCACCTTTCTTATTATTTTCAACTATTCAACACTTGTGAAATTGTTTTGATTTTATCATGAATGGCTAAAACCCATAAGTTCTGGGGTTGTGATTTAGCTATGAATATTGTTGTTTGAAGGTGACTTGACGTTGATTATAATTCGTTAACATTTGGTTGTTTCTTCAATTATGTGATTAATTGCTTAATTGTCTGGCCAACAGTTAGGTTCTATTTACTATCTATGCTATGCATGGGAAAACTACGTCTAGATTAGAGAAGAATTGAAGAGTGCATGATCTTACCTCTAAGTGGAGGGCGGATTTGTGGTTAGGATAGAAATATACTTGGTCACCATGCTCAATTTGAATATCATAACCATAAGGTGTTCTTAATAGATTGATTACATAAGAATATAGGCATTAATCTATTTTGAATAGGCGAGTAGTAATTCGGGAGAATACTATGAGAGCAATTATTTGATTAATTAGCAACTATGAGTGAATTGTATGAAAGGGAGAGTTAATTAGAATGCAATAGGATTGGTGAATCGATCACAACCTTGGAATATTCATCTCTATTGAATACACAACAAGTACTTATCTAATCAATTAGTTACTTGTTACAATTATTGCTCAGTATAATGACACTCTTAAACTCTAATTGATTTGACAGAATAGCAATCTTGGTGAGTTTAGTGGGTAGTTAACACAAGTCTCTATGGGTTCGACACTCAACTTATCATTTTATTACTTTTACGACCACGTATACTTGCATGTGAATTTGGGAGCAACAAGTTTTTAGCGCTGTTGCCGGGAACATGAATATTGACTACTTTACTAGCTTTTACTTTAGTTCTTTATTGTGTAAATTCTAACGTTTCTTATTGGTTGCTTTGCTCTCAGGAACTTTGATTGAATGTGAAGGGTCAGAAGCCAGGATAGACTTCAAGGCTTTGACCCCGAACCTGAGCGAACATTTCATAGGAGGCTGAGAGAAGCAAGGGACACAAATTATCTTCAGGCACTTGTTCAATTACCTGTGAACATTGCAAAGGAGAAACATATGGCTGTTCAGTAGGTGGCAATGCCCAGCATCGCTAATGTCACTAGTATTGTGAAGCGTAGGATCACTGGGCACTTTGAGCAAAAATATAGCATGAGCCAGTTAATACATGCAAGTGGGCAGTTTATGGGTCTTCTACACGAGGATCCACAACAAAACATTCTGAACTTCTTGGAGAATAGTGATACTTATATCACTAACGAAGTCACTCCAGACTATGTGAGGCTCGCACTATTCCCATTCTGTCTATAGGGCGAAACAAAGCGGTGGTTGAAGTCGTAACTAGCTAATTCTATTAAATCATGGAATGATCTCGCTAGGAAAGTTTTAGCATGGTTCTTCCTTTCAGGAAAAACAGCAAAGAACAGAAGTGAGATAGTAGCCTTCAAACAGAAATCAAGGGAGTCTTTATATGCAGCTTAGGCGAGGTTCCAGGGGCTACTCTAAGATTGTCCTCACCACAACCAGACAAATGAAGTGTTAGCTCCTACCTTCATAGAAGGGCTACATCCAGGGACAAATATTATGGTGGACGCTGCAGCGGGAGGTCAAGTGTTGGAGAAAAGCTTCGATGAAATTTATGCATTATTGAACAAATTCTCCAAAACTAATCTTGATTGGCGAGGAGAGATGAGCAGACACACCGTTCAAATATTTGTAGGGGTCCTTGATTTAGACGTTGTTTCTGCATTATCAATGCAGGTTGCCACATTGGCCAACCAAGTCAATAGGATGACCTTGGTTATTAACAAGCAACAAGCTCAGCCAGTGCAGTAGGTTCAGATATTATGTGAAGTATGTAGATAGGGTCACACAATCGACTTATGCCCAACTAATCTAGAGTGTGTAGGTTTTTTGGGTAATACAAATAGGGGCTAGACAAATCAGTATGTGGACACTTACAATCCTAACTGGAGGAACCACCCAAACTTCTCTTGCGGTCGAAACTAAGGTGCTCAGAATCTGTACAGCCACAACTCCTCAACAACAATACAAAACACCACAAGATGAACAAACCTACAAACTCGATGAGTCATATAAGGGAGATGCTAAAAAATTGATGGCTTATCAATAGGCCCAAGCAAAAGCCCACTCGACAGCTATTCGAAATTTGGAGCGACTAATGGGGCAACTTGCCAGTGCCCAAAATACTCAACCAGTTGGAGCTTTTCCAAGCGACACTAAGGCTAATCTTAAGGCATCTTTAATGTTTTGTCATTGAGGAATCGGAGAAATTTATAAGAAGTCCCATCAAAAAAGAGAAAGCAAGTGACCATTAACGAAAAACAGGCCATCATAAAAGCAGAATCAGAAGAAGTAAAGGAGTTGTCGCGCCCCGTTTTCTCGCGAAAGTAGGTTTCAACGTGTCACAACTCTTTTAAAAGGTATTAAAAGAGAAGAGTCGCCACCTAACGATTTTTGAGGTTAGTTAGGGCACCTATTTGCAAATAATTCTGTTTGACTAGTCTGTGTCACCAAAGATCGGGTAAGGGCTCAAATTACCTCAAAGAGAAGGTCTTAATCACTTTTCGAGGTCCACAACTGTGGGTCCCAGCCTAACTTTAAACTATGCGGATTATGTAATTAGACTAGGTGATCAAATAAATAAAAGGAAATTTAGAAGTCAAAGAGTCCTATTATAACTCATGAGAATCGATACAAAATCTTAATGACTACAAGGATACAACTACATTGACCTATGTTAAATGATTATGTGTAAATAACAAGTACATGAAAGGAGGGAGGGGTCCTAAGTTTTTTAGCCTAAAGGATCACCCGATGCAATATAAATAATATTTTGCAACTCCTTTGAGGTAAGGGTTGCTCATATTATGCGGCGGGCACAAACTATCATCTCCTGCTACCCGATTACTATGTTAAAGTTGTTTACTTAAAGGCGTTCTAATTCAATTCTAGGTCGTGTCCTATGCGTGCTGTACCCGTCCCATGTTTATGGCCTAGGAGGCATTGGACCTCTATTTAGGGGTTCTAGACTTCACTTAGGTTGCTCAAAATGATAAAACTAGTGCACATTCAAAAACACATAGGACTACACATAAGTAAAATTAAAGGCTCAAATTAACCTCCACACATAAACAACAAATGCACGCGGGCAATTAGGTAGTAGACAATTTTAGACGCAATAAACGTAGTTTCTATGTGATTCTGGTTTTCAGCGTTGTACAGGCATGTTTGCAGCTTTAAACTAACGAATTTGCAGATTAAAGGTGTTACAAACCTATGGGCATGACATCTACATGGTTTATGTAATAAAATAGTGAAACGATCTCAGAATTCCGGATTATCAGCGCTGATTTTATAGACATGTGTCTCGAGAAGGTGACAGTATCCTATTGACAGGATTTCTAATAATTGATAACTATTATTGATTTTATAACACTTTACTCCTATAGGAATGTCATCTCGGTGGGGCAATGTAATGAAAACAATAGAAGTAGTTGATTAAAAGATTCGGGTCCTATAGGGTCCTATGGCCATGATATCTAGATGGGCTGTATACTAAAAATAATAGAAGCAACATACCGATTGACTATTTGAAGTCCTATGGGCATGGTTTCTAGATTGACAAAGCAAAACATGTGTTATTGTATCATATAGGAATGTTGGCTAAGTGTGCAGAATAGTAGACATGGAAACATATATAACAAGTACTCAAACATGCATTAGACAATTGAGCGAGGTGTGTGCGATTTCCTATAAGCATGCTTTCTATTAGTGTGTAGAAATAGAGCATGTCAAACAAAAATAGTAAACAAAGCATGTAGATCCTATAGACATATTTTCTACCATTTTATGCAAAAATAATATATACCCACTCCTCCCCAATTTCATTAATTTCCCCATCATTCAGTTTTACAAGTTGTTACAGACCATATTGAATGATTACCGGCCCAAATATGAATGTAGAATAACGTAGTAATACATTTGGGCCTTCAAACATGCTTAAAGCTTCATATGGACTGTAGGCCCAAACTCCAGGTGCGGACAACATTCTTCAGACCTCCAGTGCCAAAGCAGGCCCAACATACCAGGCCTAAACGTATAATCTTTTACCCAAATGGATGCCAAACTTGGCCATACTAGTAACAAACTACACTTGGGATTAATTTAACAACCTTTTGAAGTCTACACACTAAATTCTTGAAACTGTATCTATCAATAGTTGTCATTAAAGCATATCGACAAGTTCATAGAGCATACATAAGGCTGGTTCACACTTGCATTCTTTGTGAATAAAGTTAAGCTGACAACATTGACCAACGTAAGGTAGCATTCTACTACAAGTAATGTTTCAAAGAAAAAATTGTCCAAGATTAGCATAAAGAAATTAGTCTTGAGATTTATACATGAGAGTTTAATAAAATTATGGACAGAAAGCCAACAGAGTATAGTCCTCACATAAGGATGTCTAGTATGAGAAACTGATGAGAATAGCATAACCAAACAAGTTGGTGGACATGGTGTACAAACAAACCTTAATTTGAACATGCTATGTAGTAGTAATAACACAAAGGCTTAAGCAATACAAGAACATAGTAGGCAAGGATACATAAATAACTAGACGATCAGATTACATAGAAGAGAAAAGCTAGATGATGCACTTTCACCTTGTAAACCATAGGTAATACTAGACAGCATGGGATTAAGTTAGGTAGGGAACACACCTTAAAGTTCACAATTAGCAGGGCAATACGTTTGGCTAATAACATGGCTAAGAACTAAATCTAGTAAGGTATTAAGTACACATGAATGATCCAACAAGAATCAGAACACATGAGTTGATTTATCACAAAGATATAGAACAAGCCAAAGATATAAACTCAGGATGAGTGGCAGCACTAAACATTCCAAAACACAAAAACACACTAGGCCGGGCATGTGTAAGGTAATGAGGACCATTCATGCTGAACACATACAGTAAGTAAACATCAGAGTCAGAAGTTGGACAAGTTCAGATGCTAGAAAAGATCTGAGTCATAAAATGATAGGGATAACAAATAACATACAGATTCACAAAGTTTAAGTGACATAGATGTACAAACATGAACACACGAGAAGGAATGAAATAGACAGAGCCAAAGACACTTACTAGCTGCGAATTAAAAAACGCGTGAACAAGAAGAATAATTCCAATAGTACTTCAATCGTTGACAGCAGAGAGAGCAGCAGAACCCAAAACATAGTGCGTCAGAGTTCCCAAGGGTTTCAAATGAACTCCAGGCAGTGCTCGCACTGAGAAGGTCAGTTAATAAAAATTTGGTGGCCTTGGCTTTCAGACAGTCAAGAAGCAAGACTGCATAAAGTATAAAAGAATCAGAGTGGTGGTAACAATAGTGATGTAATGAACTGTTCTCGCCTAAGAGGGGAACGAGAAAGGGGGTTTATATAGTGGTAAAAGTTAAACAAACAAACATAGAAGACAGTCAATTAGGCACAAAATAAGAAAAGAAAATATCACATGCTATCAATAATAGAACCAATAAAAGATGAATCGGAATCCAAACCCTAGTTGGAATTGAACTCAGGGCAAATCGTTCAGAAGCTATTATCATGGTGAAATCATTGGAGATATATCACATACAAGAGAGATTTTTCTCTTCTCCAGTGTATAGAACCACAATCCCACCCAGAACCATAAAATCAAAGCCGGATTTGTGAGAATCAAGCTTTCCATAAGTGCAATGGTAACGAAAGTTACCATAAATGAGTGGTAGTAGCAGGAAAGGTAAGTATTACCCACGTATGAACGCATATAAAGAAAGAATAAGAAAGGATCTCTATGGTCGGCTAGGGTTTAGTGTGAGAGTGGAGAGATGAGAGAATGCAGAGGCGGCTGGGTGGGGGGAAATGGTCTCTAGGGTTTAGGGTGAAGGGGATATAAGGAAAAGGGGAAGGTTATTGTGGGCCGTTGATCATCTCAGATCAACAGCCATGATTGAAGGGGAGTGGGGCGGATCAAGAGATGGGTGTGGGTTGTTGGTGCTGGGATTAAGGGTATTAGGCCAAGATTTTTGGTCCGAAAATCAACCTTGTGTTGGGATGGAATTTAAATACACGAAATTCATTAAAAATAAATTATAAAAATGACTAATAAATAAATAAAAAATATTTTTCATGTGGTAAAATGTTTGGATGTAATAGCTTAACATTATGAAATTATGAGAAATGCTATTTTATTATGAATAATATAATAAATACAATTATGTATAGAATATTAGCTATTATTGCAAAATTGTGAAAAATAACTTGTGATCACAAATATAATTATATAAAGTAAGGTAAAATATTATGGAACATATGTGTGGATGAAAATAATAAATTTGAATGATTTAGTCATGTCGAAATAATTTAAAAGGGGTAATTAATACATATTCAGGTGATTAAAATGCAAGAAAAATCAATTTTAAAGCTCTAATAATTATAAACAATTATAGAAAATATTTGTATAACTTTTGTGAATTAAGTAATGATGCAAAATGATATTTTGAGAGTACATATACTATTTTAAAAATATGAGGGCAAAATTAGGTATCAACAACTGTCCTTCTTTACCCGGGCGTGATGAAAGAGTTGTCGGGGAAAGAAAATGATGACCAATTTTGTCCGAAGCGAATGAGGAATGATGTATTTGAAAAAATGGGGTCGAACCCTGGTTCTTGAGTTGCCTACATATCCCTTGTGTTAGGGGAATCAGGTCGTGTGTAGTTTTGGATCCAACGACGAACGAAACTCATGGAGTTATTACAAGATTGGTCGTGTGTTCCAAAATATCTTTTGGATGTGATAGTGTCGTGAATATCAGATAATTTCAAGTGTCGCTATGAATGCGAATTTGAACGTTACGGGCGTATGAGGCAAATATTTGAACGGTTATAGAAGAAAAGGAAATCAATTGCTGATTACCCATTACATTTGAGGTTGGAAAAGGATGTGAACATTGTGAACAGAAACCGGAACGAAAATTGCTCCTGTTTGTAAAACGGTTACTTCCCGAGTTACCTGAAAAACTCAAAACACGATGCACGCAAATAAATGGGGGTACTGGATAAACAAAAACATGATAGAGATTCCCTTCGGACCATGAGAGTTGTCTTTCGGACAATGTCCTTAGACCATGACTTCCTGGGCCATGAAGCGTATGATAACGGATTCGCAGGCCATGGAATGGTGTCCTCGGGCCATGAGGATGGTGCCTCCGGACAATGACACTTTTGAATAATGATATACAATTTCGAGAGATCCTCAGGCCATGGCATAATTTCTTCGGGCTATGAGGATCATGCCCTCAGACGCAAAGATGCAGCGATATTGATTATTTGATAGAGGAAACAGATAATGCTTAGTCATATGCGAGAACAAGGCAAGACATGGTTTAGTCTTGTATGAGATGAGGGCAGTGCTTAGCCCAATGCAAAGAGCGGAGACAATGTTTCAGTCTCATGCAAGGAAAGGCAATTCCTAGCCTTACGCGATAATGAAGGTAATGCTTAGCCTCGTGCAAATAATGGAGACAATGTTTAGTCTCATGCAAGGAAAGGCAATGCCTAGCCTTATGCCATAATGGAGGCAATGCTTAGCCTCATGCAAGAAATGGAGACAGTGTTTAATCTTAGTCAAAGAAAGGCAATGCTTAGCCATATGCAATACTGGAGGCAATGCTTAGCCTTATTCAAGAAATGGAGACAATGTTTAGTCTCATGCAAAGAAAGGCAGTGCTTAGCCTTATGCAATGTGGAGACAATGCTTAGTCTCATGCAAAGAATAGAGACATCGCTTAGTCTCATGCAAGGAAAGGCAGTGCTTAGCCTTATGCAGCGCGGAGGCAATGCTTTGCCTCATGCAATGTGAACGCAGCGGTTAGCCCTATGCAAGGAGTAGAGACAATGTTTATTATCATGCAAAAAAAGGCAGTGCATAGCCTTATGTAATGTGAGGGCAGTGCTTAGCCCTATGCAAGAAAATCAATGACAGAATGCGAGAGAATAAAGAATTTCTTAGTTTGATGTGTTTGCGTTTGGCGACCTTTATTGTTGTGAAGATAGTAATCTCGTTGTGTGTATGTATTTGCGGATGTTCCTGTTATGTTCATTGTGCCTGCATCCAAAGAAAAATCATGAGTTTTGCGGGGGAAAAGGTTGGTTCATGCTCTCGATTTCTTGCTTCGCCTTTGCTTTTGTGTGAAGTCCCTTCTTTAGTTACTCCGAGTAACGTCTGGCTACCATAGAAACAAAATTTTTGAAAATCATGCATTTGATAAACTATTTATGAAAAAATAGTCGTTTGAAATATGTGATAATGCACGAGAGCAAAATAATTTGTTGAATTGATGATTGTGACACGCTTTTGAGGCATTGCAACCTCCTTATCGCGTATACTTCATGCGATACATTCATTGGCGATTCCAAACATGACGAGGTCGGGCAAACTCGAATTCTTGCCCTGTTTCTGACCATAGGGGGAATGAAGATTTTATTATGATGTGACCAAACTCATAGGGCTGCCTATGTATCCCTCTTAAACGGGAATCAGGTCAAGCGTAGTTCAGTTACATCAAATAGAAAGCGCGAACATAATCTTAAACATAGTATCTCTTGATTGCATCTGAATTGATAGGTTTTGGCAAAATCTCTCCATCCATTTCTACAAGTATAAGTGCCCCTCCTGTTAATACTCGGTGAACCATGTAAGGGCCTTGCCAGTTGGGGGAGAATTTCCCCTTTGCTTCTTCCTGATGTGTGAAGATCCATTTCAACACCAATTGCCTTGATGTGAATTGCCTTGACCTGACCTTTTTATTGAAAGCCCTTGCCATTCTGTTCTGGTAGAGTTGACCATGACATACTGCGTTCTTTCTTTTTCCATCAATAAGAGCTAGTTGTTCATACCGGTTCGTACCCGTTCTTCGTCGCTGAGCTTGGCTTCCTGTATGATTCTTAAGGAAAGGATTTCTACTTCGGCTGGAATAATGGCTTCTGTACTGTAAACCAGTAGATAGGGTGTTGCCCTAGTGGATGTACGAATTGTGGTGTGATACCCGAGCAATGCAAACAGTAGCTTCTCGTGCCATTGTTTGTAATTGTCTACCATTTTCCTCAATATCTTCTTGATGTTCTTGTTGGCGACTTCTACAATTCCATTCATTTGCAGCATGTATGTTGTAGAGTTCCGATGCTTGATCTTGAATGCTTTACACATGGATTTCATTAAGTCACTGTTGAAATTGGCGACATCGTCAGAATGATTGACTCAGGTACTCCAAATCGACAAACGATGCGGGCCTAAACAAAATCTGCTACTACCTTCTTAGTTACAACCTTATAGGATGCGCCTTAAACCCATTTCATGATGTAGTCTATAGCCACCAGAATGAACCTATGTCCGCTTGAAGCAGCGGGTTTTATTGGTCCAATGACATCCATGCCCCAAGTAGAGAAGGGCCAGGGCGAACTTGTTGCATTGAGTTCGTTGGGCGGCACTCGTATCATATCAACATGTATCTGGCATTGGTGACACTTTTGAAAATATTCGATACAGTCTGTTTATCTAGAAATACCATGCTCTTAACATCTTCTTGGCCAAAATGAAACCATTCATGTGGGGTCCGCAAGTACCGGCATGTATTTCCTTGAGCAATCTAGATGCCTCCTTGGCATCAACGCATTGCAACAATCCCAAATCGGGAGTCCTTCTATACAGAATTCCTTCGTGTCAGAAGAAATGGTTGGCCAATCTTCGAAGCATGCGCTTTTAAGTGTGTGTAGCGTGCTCTGGATATTCTCCCTTTTCTAAGTATTCCATGATGTCGTGGAACCACGAATTTCTATCAATTTCTTCCTCAACATGAGCACAATAAGCTGGCTGCTTCTGAATTCCTATTCGGATAGGATTGATGAAATTCTTGTCTTGGTGTTGTATCGTGGAGGATAAAGTGGTTAATACATCTGCAAACTCAGTCTGAATCCTTGGAACATGCTTGATTTCTATCTTTGTGAATCTCTTTATCAGTTCTTGTACACAGTGCAAGTATGGAAATATTTGGTGTTCTTCGTACCCATTCTCCTAGAACCTGGTGCAGTACTAGATCTGAATCTCCGATTGCCAGCAACTCCTAAATCTTCATATCAATGGCCAACCTGAGTCCCAAGATGTAGGCCTCACATTCCGCATAGAAACTTGAGTTTAGCGGATACTGGGGAGTGTTGACCGATTTCTGATACTAAGAGAGCTCTTATGCCCACTCCTTTGAATTTTGTTGCTCCGTCGAAGAAAAACCTCCAACCATCGTATGCCTCAGTAATATCTTTTCCTACAAAAGATACCTCTTCGTCGGGAAAATACGATTTCAATGGTTCCTACTCTCCATCTACGGGATTGTTTTCCAATTGATCCGCCAATACTTTCCCTTTGACTGCCTTCTGAGTTACATAGACGATGTCAAACTCACTTAGTAATATCTGCCACTTTGCTAACTTGCCTGTAGGCATGAGTTTCTGAAAGATGTATTTTAGCGGATCCGTCCTTGATATGAGATATGTAGTGTACGCACAGAAATAATGGCTCAACTTCTGGGATGTCCATGTCAGAGCACAGCAGGTGCTTTCTAATAAAGAATGCCGAGCTTTGTAAGGCGTGAACTTCTTGCTCAGGTAATATATCGCATGCTCCTTCCTTCCAGTTTCATCATATTGTCCTTGAAAAAAACCAAAGGCCCCATCCAACACAGATGGATAAAGCAATAGGTGTTTTCCTGGTTCTGGTGGGACCAACACGGGTAGTTTGGATAAATACTCTTTGATTTTGTCGAAGGCTTTCTGGCATTCTTCAGTCCATCTTGTTGCAGTATCTTTCCTCAACATTCTGAAGATTGGCTCACACATCACCATTGACTGTGCTATAAAACTGCTAATATAATTGAGGCGCCCTAGAAAACTCATCAAATCTTTCTTATTCTTTGGCAGTGGCAAGTCGTGGATAGCTTTGATTTTTGACGGGTCTAACTTGATACTTTGGCGACTGACGATGAAACCTAACAACTTTCCAGCAGGGACACCAAAAGAACATTTTGCAGGGTTCAGGTCTGCCATGTGATCTGGACTCCTTTTAGATTTGATGATAACATCATCCACGTACACCTCTATTTCCTTGTGTATCATGTCGTGGAAGATAGTTGTCATGGCCCTCATGTAGGTTGGCCTAGCATTCTTCAAGCCAAACGACATCATTTTATAATAATATATTCCCCATGGTGTGATGAAGGCGGTCTTTTTGGCATCCTCTTCATCCATCCAAATCTAGTGGTATCCTGCGACGCAATCCACAAAGGAGTGGAGTTCATGCTTGGCGCAGTTGTCAATTAGTATGTGTATGATAGGCAGCGGGAAATAATCCTTAGGACTTGCTTTGTTCAGATATCGGTAATCGACACATATTCTAACCTTCCCATCCTTCTTGGAACTGGCATAATGTTGGCTAACCAGGTCGGGTATTCGACCACTCAGAGAACCTTGGTATTGGTTTACTTGGTGACCTCCTCTTTTATCTTCAAACTCATATCTGGCTTGAACTTTCTGAGCTTCTGATTTACCGGTGGACATATGGGATTAGTGCGTAGCTTATGAGCTACTATGGATGTGCTCAAACTAGTCATATCGTCGCAGGACGATGCAAAGATATCCCTATACTCTTTTAGGTACCTGATATACCCCTCTTTCTCTGACGGTGATAGATGAATGCTTATACGAGTTTCCTTGACTGTTTCAGAATCCCCTAAGTTAACGACCTCAATTTCTTCTAGATTATACTTTGTTTTGTTTTGAATATTCTCTACTTCTCCGACAATTTCCTCAGGTATTATATCATCTTCCAAATCTTCCGAATCACTGTCCTTATGTTGCGTTGTCTCATTACATGTCACAGTTGTAGGTTCATCAGGATATGTAATAATTATGCTGAAAAGAATGTAGAAAGATAATAATAAATATGAAAAGCAGCAATGCATTGAAACTTTAAATATCAACAAATACAACTCGAAGTCTCGAGTAATTATTTCAAAACACAATACTGAAAATGTATTAAATGCTCGAAACTATTTGAAAATAATTCATGCTAATTTGCCAGACTACCCAAGAACTCGGCGAGCCCGGGACGGTGCAGCGGTCCAGTATTTTGAGAACAACTCCCTCTTCCATTGTCTGAATGGCAAGGTCTTACTCCTCTTCCTCCTCCTCAACAACTGCATTGTAGTTCATGTCTTCTTCATCTAGAAACAACCTCCTCATGCCGGCCAAAATATCATCTTCCTTAGATCCCCACATCATGTTAGCCTGGTGCAATGTCTGGTGCAGCGGTAGTACGGGCTGTTCTAGTGGATAATAAGAGGCACGCTATGGTGGTGACCGATCCTGATATTCTTTCCATGTATATTCATATTCGAGTACAAAGGTTGTGAAATGGTGTTGTCGTTGTACGGGTTTCATGATCTCCTGAAGCTTTTTGCCAAGACCCTTGCTTGGTTCATATCCCGTCCACATCAATATGCTATCGATCTTCTTGCTCCACCATCGGTCCTTTTCAATTGCGCTCACCCGTTCAATGCGGTGTAGATGGGGTTGCTTCCATCTCGATGAATGATCTCCTCCTGATGATTCAACTCGAACTTCACAACCTAGTGCAGAGTTGAAACCACTGACCTGGCTACATGTATCCATGGTCGTCCCAACAATAGATTGTAAGTAGCAGATACATCTAGCACTTGGAAATCAACATCAAACCATGTTGGACCCATCTGTAGATCGAGGTTGATTTCTCTGATAGTGGCTCTCTGAGATCCATCGAACGCCTTCACATTCATGCTTCCCATTCATATCTCATGCAGGCCTTCACCCAACCTCTTTAGGGTGGTTAGTAGGCATATATTCAGACTAGAACCTCCGTCTATCAAGACCCCAGCGATGAATTTGTCCTCGAATTGCACTGTGATGTGAAACACCCTATTGTGACTCAGTCCTTCTGGTGGTAACTCTTCTTCGTGAAAAGTGATTTTGTGGCTCTCTAGTACCTGTCCGACAATGTTAGCCATCTCTCCACAGGTGATACCGGCCGGTACATAAGCTTCACTTAACACTTTCATCAAAGCATTCTTGTGCGCGTCTGAGTTTTGCAACAGTGATAAGATGGATATCTGAGCAGGAATCTTGTTTAGGTGGTTGACAACAAAGCACTCGCTTGCTTGTATCTTCCTCTAGAGATTGTCAGTGCCAGTCTCAACAACAGGCGGCTTAGGTACAACTTCCTTTCTCGTTCCTCCGAGATTCTCAAGTGTGTAAACTCTACCAGTCCTAGTCATACCTTGCGCTGCACCTGTTTCTTCCATTTTGGCTTTTCTCTTTCTCTTTGATTCCGCATAATCCCATAGGATGGCATCAGACTCATAAGATGGTGTGGGAGCTACCATTACAGTGAAGGGTGTAACTACCTCAACTTCAAATGGTGCCTGGGTTTGTAACACGACTGGTGTGAGGGTGACCGAAGATGTTTTAGGAGCGTCTCCCACTCGAATGAGTCCAATGGACCCTTCCTGATCCCACTCCTTAATAGTTTCTATCATGTTCACTCCCTCAACTCTGTGATCTGAGAGAGGGTTGTTGCGAACATTTGGCTCAGCTTCCTTTGCTTGTATAACCTTAGTGTCGATCAACGTTTGAATCTTATCTTTCAACGTGCGACACTCCTCAATGGTATCCTTCATGCTTGAATTTCAAGCACATGTTTTGTTGGGTTGATCCATTGGGAGGGATTTTCCACAAGAACAACAGGAATAGGGGTGACATAACCAGCGACCTTCAGTCTCTCATACAGTTGGGCTATGGGTTAAGCAATTGGCTAGGTAGTCTGCAGTCAAAATTTGGATGTGGCTTTGGGTAGTTTTGGCGGGCGAGTGGAGGTGAATGGTAATATGCAGGTTGAGTGTTGTAGGTATGGTAAGTGGTGGCAGGGTATTGGTGTTTTGGTGGTGAGGGTTGATATGAGGGTGGAGGTGTTTGGTATGTGAGGGAAGACTTAGGGCCCTGGGCTACCATCACGACACCCACTTCTTTCTTCTTTGAGATACCTCCTGATTGCAAGGCTTTTCGTGGCTTGTAGCACCTAAGAATTAGTTATCATTCACTCTCGATTGCTTCTTCTATTTTTTCCCCTAACTTGATGATGTCGGAGAACTTGTGATTTTCGATGACCATCAACCTTTCGTAATACTGCGGATCTTGAGCCTTAACAAAGAACTTGTTCATTTGTTCTTCTTCAAGTGCTGGCCTTACCTTCACGGCCTCTGATCTCCAACGAGTAGCATACTCGCGGAATGTTTCTGTATGCTACTTTTTGAGGTTTTGAATGTAGAAAACGTCTGGCGCGTTTTTCGTGTTGAACCTGAATCTATCCATGAAATCTGATGCCATACTCACCTAATTAACCCACGTCTTTGGGTTTTGACTGATATATCAAGACAAAGCGCCTCCTGTAAGGCTTCGCATGAATAGTTTCATGCGGATTTATTCATTCTTACCCACTCCTACAAGTTTGTTTTTGTATGTTCTTGGATGCACATTCAGATCACCAGTACCATCGAACAATTCAAACTTAGAAGGTTTGTAACCCTCCGGCAGTTCTACACCCGGCTGAATACACAGGTCCTCATAGTTTAGACCATCAACGCCTTTCCAACCTTCAAGACTCTTGACTCTCCCTGTGAGCTTGTGTTCCTCTTCCATGTTTCTAACGAGCAAGGTCCTTCTTAGTTGGTTCGGGTATGCACAGGGTTTGCTGCGGGGTATGGGATAAGGTTTCCACATATATCGGATTGCTTTGATGAGTTCTTAGAACTTGGGTATATAGGTGGTCGTTGGTCGAGTTTTTTGTATGGGGAGTAGGTTGTGGTGCGTTTTGGGGAGTGTGATAAGTGGTGGTTTGCGGTTATCGAGTTGGATGATGGTGTTGTTGAGGGGTTGGCACTGGAGGCAGGTTGAGGTTATGGGGAGGTGCGGCATTATGATACTGGTGTTTTGCAGGAGTGTTCGGAACTATAGGTGATCGATTTTGATTTTGTGGGTTTTGTGGTGGTGTTTGGTTTTGGGTAGTAGGGTTTTGCTGGTTGATGTCGGGAACATTGAGAGTAAGAGAGAGGTTTTCCAGATTTCGGACCTGCTCAAGCTTGCCCTGTAGTTCCACAATTTTCTACTCCAAATGTAAGACCAACTCATTCTGCCCCGTACTTCGGCAATCTGAAGTTTCAATGTTTTCTTCCATAGCAGTATTGTCTTTCCTGATACCGCTTAAATCATCAATTTTCTATTTGCCCTTGCCTTTACTTTTCAGGTTGCTGGGTGGAGGAGGAGGTGGAGGACCTCTGGATCTAGTGTGGTATGCTAATAATGCCAGTATGCATGAACCAACCTTTGGGAACAGGAGTAATAGAAAAAAATAAAAGAAAAAGCAAAAGATAACCAAGTCATTAAGGTGAAATAAAATAGTGTTCGCAATATTTAAAGTTGTCTCACAAAGTCATGCAATAATTCGCGTCCTAATTTGGGGGCCTCATTGTGCCTGAGGTAAGCTTAAGCAACACGTAGACTTGAAGAAAATTGGTTCCAACATTTGCTTCATTTCATTAATGCGAAAATGAGGCAAAAAAACTTTTACTAAATCGACAATAATATAATAATGTTACTAATGGCATTTAGCCTTATTACATAGAAATCTAGTCTAAGCTAGAAAGCAGTAAAGAACATCATCTCGGGTCCCTGAAGGACCTTCTCCATGCTTGGCCCTTTTGACCCCATCAATCAGATTTCCTAGATCGCACATATCCAACAGTAAGCTTTCGCTAGATTTCTTCCTTCATCATCATCCATGCCTCGACAATCCGAGAGTCTCTTTCTCATCTTCCCTTCTAGCTCCGTCAGTCCTTGTTCCATGTATTCTAATCTTTCTGTTGACTTGGTGGCAATCTCCTTTCATTCCCTTATTGCTTGCATGTTTACTTTGTATTGCTCCAGATGTTTGGCTTCAGACTCGAACACCCTTTTGCCTAGCCTCTTGTACTTAGCATGTGCCTCAGCCACTTCATCTATGACCATATCCTTCAAATTGGCTCCCGGCTTGATGTCCCCCGCTACGTCATCTTCTAGCCATGACAGATAGTAATACATATGACTGGCGTAATACCTATCTGGCTTAATAGTTTCCCCTTCCACAATGATCTTTTGGTTCCACATGTGTTGCGCTTCGAAGATGAACTGAATGACATATCCCTTGAAATTTGCCTTGTATTGGACCATATTGGAACACACGAGGTATGACTTGTTTTCTTCCATCTTGTCTCATTACCCTAATTAGAGTGTAAGGGTAGATACCTCGCAGCCCGATCAGCACCAAGTGAGTAGTCCCTTTCGATCTGATGATGAACTCACTACTAGGAAACCATTCAAACATCCAATGAACCTGCTCGTCTGTCAAATTGCTGAAGAAACGCACCCAACTTACAGCATTTCCAGGCTTTGCAAACCTATCTGGAATAAACGTCATTTTCTTTAGGTGATGGTTTGCTATATAATCATTCAATGGCCTTCGCAGAAGCTCTTGATAGTACTCTCCTCTCTGAAAGTGTTCTAGCAGCTATACTTGTAGCAATAGATTACAACCCTCAAAGTGTCTGAATCCTTGCTTGCACCGATCTAGAGTGCGGTATATCAGCTAAGATCATGGGGATGATAGTGTAAGTTTGTCCCTCGATACCATCCATTAAGGTCTTGGCGACCATGGCTAAGCGAGTATGAATTCTTCCTCCTTTCATTGGAAAGATCAACAAACCCAGGAAGCAGACAATGAAAAACATAAACCCGGCGATGTACCCATCCCAAAGAAGTAATGGCTAGTTCATCATGATGAAGACGATATGACTTGCTATGCCCATAACGCTCGTAAAGAAACTCAAAAGGGATGTATGATTTATTTAGACAGAGCAATTCGTCATTCTTCTTAAAACCCAATATTTTCAGAAAATTGCAGGGAGCACGATTCTCTAGTACCAGTAATCCCATACTATCCCATGGTAACTTGGAAAAACCTCTTATTTCTTCTAGGAGATGAGTCATTTCTATATTGCCGAATAGGAAAATAACTCTTTTTCGTCCAAGAACATGGTGGCGGCCTCGATCAGCTCCCTATTTGGTTAAATGTTCAATAATGATGGTAGGTCACCAAGTGCTCTCCTCACATGATTCTTGTCACAAGACGCAAGGTCTTTCCACCAGTCAAGAAGCAAAGGCGGGATATTCACCATATCGAACCTGAGGATTTCATGCTTCATCTTCTGCAAACAAACAAAGGCTAGCCCTTTCCCCCTCCAGGTTTGACTATTTACGCAATAATGATCAACACATTGGCACAATTTTTTCCAAGTAATGACATAATATGATAGTGTCCATTGGGACTGTAGAAATCCCGTCGGACTTTGGACAAGGCTCATCTTAGCGGGTTGTTACATTAACAATGCTTAGGTTTAGCATGATGCATGTACATTTCAAATTGGAGTAGGGTTTCTTGAAGGGTCTAGACTGGTACTTCCAAGTGGACAACTTGAGAGGGAAAGGCACAGGACCGTCGACTGCACCGCTAATCGACGAGTCTATCACAAATAAGCCTTTTCGATTTAAAAAGGGCGATTTCAGGAAAGCGCGGACACTCATCAAGCACCACTATGTTGATAATTGGAATGAGTGGAGTATGATGCGGAGCATGCTTTATGCAAAAATAATAACACATTGCCAAGTATGTGCATGATAAAAGTGTGTAAAAGCAATAAATAAAACAACAAAAGTGAAAATGAAAAGAAAAGAGAAGAAAGACAGAAAGAGAAGTTAATTTAGCTCATAAAAAATGTGCGAGAACGTAATGAAGGATGTAGGGAAATAGGGATGGGAGATCATAATATAGCAGTCTTAGACAAGATGAGGGATATGGAAACAGGGCGTACATGTCATAGCAAATAAAGGAGAATAAGGGAAGGGATGTGCAAGTCATAGCAAAATAAAGGTGAATGAGGAAAGGAAGGTGCATGTAGTAGCGTTTTAAAATAAATAAAGGCGAATAGGGAAAGTGATGTGCATGTAACAGCAATTTAAGATAGAGAATGTAATCCACATAAGTCAAGTTCATTATGGTAAGAGCATAAGAAATCTCCAGCAGAGTCGCCATGCTGTCTCACCCCATTTCTTGCGGAAGCGGGTTTCAATGTGTAACAACTATTTTAAATGGGTATTAAAAGAAAAGAGTCGCCACCTAACAATTTTTGAGGTGCGTTAGGGCACCTATTTACAAATAATTCTGTTTGACTTGTCCATGTCACCAAATATCGGGTAAGGGCTCAAATTACTTCAAAGAGAAGGTGTTAGGCACTTTTCAAGGTCCACAACTATGGGTCCCGGCCGAATTACAAACTATGCGGATTATGTAATTAGACTGGGTGATCAAATAAATAAAAGAAAATTTAGAAGTCTAAGAGTCTTATTATAACTCATGAGAATCGATACAAAATCTTAATGATTATAAGGATACAACTACATTGACCTATGTTAAATGACTAAGTGTAAATAACAATGTACATAAAGAAAGGAGGGAGGGGTCCTAAGTTGTTTAGCCTAAAGGATCACCGCGTGCAACATAAATAATATTTTGCAACTCCTTTGAGGTAGGGGTTGCTCATATTATTCAGCAAGCACAGACTATCATCTCCTGCTACCCGATTACTTTGTTGAAGTTGTTTACTTAAAGGCGTTCTAATTCAATTCTAGGTCGTGTCATATGTGTGATCCACCCGTCCCGTGCCTATGGCCCAGGAGGCTCTGGACCTCTATTTTGGTGGTTCTAGACTTCACTTAGGATGCTCAAAATGATAAAGTTAGCACACATTCAAAAACACATAGGATTACACATAAGCACATCTAAAGGCTCAAAGTAACCTCCACACATAAACAACAAATGCACGCGGACAGTTAGGTGGTAGACAATTTCAGACGCAATAGACGTAGTTTCTCTTGATTCTGGTTTCAAACATTGTACAGGCAGTGTTGCATCTTTACACTAACGAATTTGCAAATTAAAGGTGTTACAAACCAACAGGCATGACATCTACATGGTTTGTGTAATAAAATAGTGAAACGATTTCATAATTCTAAATTACCAGTGCTAATTTTAGAGACATGTGTCTCGAGAAGATGACAGTATCCTATAGAAAGGATTTCTAATAGTTGATAACTATTCTTGATTTTAAAACACTTTACTCCTATAGGCATGTCATCTGGGCGAGGCAATGAAATGAAAACAACAGAAGTAGTTGATTAAAAGATGAGGGTCCTATAGTCAAGATATCTAGATGGGCCGTATACCAAAAATAATAGAAGCAATAGACCGGTTGACTATTTAAAGTCCTATGGGCATGGTTTCTAGATTGACAAAGCAAAACATGCGTTATTGTATCCTATAGGCATGCTGTCTAATTGTGCACAATAGTAAACCTGGAATCAAATGTAGCAAGTACTCAAACATGCATTAGACAATTGAGCGAAGTGTGTGCGATTTCCTATGAACGTTCTTTCTATAAGAGTGTAGAAATAGAGCATGTCAAACAAAAATAGTAAACAAAGCATGTAGACCCTATAGGCATGTTTTCTAATCTTTTATGCAAAAATAAAATATCCCGTTCCTCCCCAATTTCATTAATTTCTCCATCATTCAGTTTTACAAATTGTTACATATCATAGCGAATGATTACAGGCCCAAATATGAATATAGAATAACCTAGTAAAACATCTAGGCCTTCAAACAGGCTTAGAGCTTCATATGGACTGTAGGCCCAAACTCCAGGTGCGGACAGTGCTCTTAAGACCTCCAGTGCCAAAGCAGGCCCAAATACCAGGCCTAAATGAATAATTTCTTACCAAAATGGATGTTAAACTTGGCCATACGAGTAACAAACTACACTTGGGACTAATTGAAAAACCTTTTGAAGCCTACACACTGAATTCTCGAAACTGTATATAACAACAGTTTTCACTAAAGCATATTGACAAGTTACTAAAGCATATTGACAAGTTCATAGGGCATACATAAGCCGGTTCATGCTTGCATTCTTTGAGAATAAAGCTAAGGTGACAGGATTGACCAACATAAGGTAGCATACTGCGTCAAGTAATGTTTCAAAGAAAACATGGTCCAGGATTAGCATAATGAACTTAGTCATGAGATGTTAAACATGAGAGTCTAATAAAATTATGGACAGAAAGCATACGGAGTATAGTCCTCACATAAGGATGTCTAGTATGAGAAACTGATGAAAATAGCATAACCAAACAAGTTGGTTGACATGGTCTACAAACAGACCTTAATTTGAACATGCTAAGTACCAGTCATAACACAAAGGCTTAAGCAACACCAGAACTTAGTAGGCAAGGATACATAAAAAACTAGACTATCAAATTATACATAAGAGAAAAGCTGGATGATGCACTTTCACCTGGTAAACCATAGGTAGTACTAGACAGCATGGGATTAAGTCAGGCAGGGAACACACCTTAAAGTCCACAATTAGTAAGGCAATACGTTTGGCTAATAACATGGCCAATAACTAATTCTAGTAAGGTATTAAGTACGCATGAATGATCCAACAGGAACCAGAACACATGACTTGATTTATCACAAAGATATAAAATAGGGCAAGGATATAAACTCAAGATGAGTGGCATGTATAAACATTGAAAAACGCAAAAACACACTAGGCTAGGCATGTTTACGGTAAGGAGGATCATTCATGTTGAGCACATACAGTAAGCATACATCAGAGTCAGAAGTTGAACAAGTTTAGATGTTAGAAAAGTTCTGAGTCATAAAATGACAAGGATAACACAATAACATACATATTCACAATGTTTAAGTGACATAGATGTACAAACATGGACACAGGAGAAAGAATGAAATTGACATATCTAAAGACACTTACCAGTTGTGAATTAAAAATGGGTGAACAAGAAGAATAATTCCAATAACACTTCAATCGTTGACAGCAGAAAGAGCAGCAGAACCCAAAACTCAGTGCGACAGAGTTCCCAAGAGTTTCAGATAAACCCCGGGCAGTGCTCGCACTGAGAAGGTCAGTTAATCGAAATTCGATGGCCTTGGCTTTCAGCCAGCCAAGAACCAAGAGTGCAGAAAGTATAGAAGAATCAGAGTAGTGGTAATAATAGTGATGTAATGAATCATTCTTGCCTCAGAGGGGAACGAGAAAGGGGGTTTATATAATGGTAGAAGTTAAACAAAACAAACATAGAAGAGAATCAATTAGGCACAAAATAAGGAAATAAAATAGCACATGCAATCAATAATAGAACCAGTAAAAGAAGAATCGGAATCCAAACCCTAGTTGGAATCAAACTCAGGGCAAATCGTTCAGATGCCCTAATCACGGTGGAATCAACGGAGATATGCCATATACAAGAGAGATAATTCTTTCTCTAGATCATAGAACCACAATCGCACCTAGAACCATAGAAACAATGCCAGATTTGTGAGAATCGAGCTTGCCATAAGTGCAATGGTAACGAAAATTACCATAAATGAGTGGTAGTAGTAGGAAATGTAAGTATAATCCGCGTATGAACGCATATAAGGAAAGAATAATAAAGGATCCCCATGGTCAGTTAGGGTTTAGTGTGAGAGTGGAGAGATGAGAGAATGCAGATGCGGCTGGGTGGGGGAAATGGTCTCTAGGGAGTGAAGGGGATATAAGGAAAGGGGGAAGGTTATTGTGGGACGTTCATCTCATATCAACGACCATGATTGAAGGGAAGTGGGGTGGGTCAGAAGATGGGTGTAGGATAATGGGCTGCTGGTGCTGGGTTAAAGGTATTTGGCCAAGATTTTTGGTCCGAAAATCAGCCTTATGTTGGGCTGGAATTTAAATACACGAAATTGATTAAAAATAAATTATAAAAATGACTAATAAATAAATAAAAAATATTGTTCGAGTAGTAAAATTTTTGGAAGTAATAGCTTGACATTATAAAAATACGAGAAATACTATTTTAGTATGAATAATATAATAAATACAATTATGTATAAAATATAGGCTATTATTGCAAATCGTGCAAAATAGCTTTTGACCACAAATATAATTATATAAAGTAAGGTAAAATATCATGGAACATATATGTGGATGCAAGTAAAAAATTTTGATGATTAAGCCATCACAAGATAATTTAAAAGGGGTAAGTAATACAAATTCAAGTGATTAAAATGCAAGAAATATCAATTTTAAAGCTTTAAAAATTATAAAAAATATTTGTATAACTTTTATAAATTAAGTAATGATGAAAACTGATATTTTGACAGTATATATACTATTTTAAAAATATGAGGGCAAAATTGGGTATCAATAGGAGTTAGAGAAGCCAGTTAAAGAGGCGATGGCAAAGCAACCCCAACCACTAGTTACGAGGCCACCACCTCTGTTCCCTCAAAGAATACAGAAGGTGAAGGATAATGCTGTATAAGAAGTTTCTTGATATTTTGAAGCAGATGCAAATTAATATTAGTCTGGTGGACATCTTGCAGGAAGTGCCCAAATATGCCAAATATATAAAAAACATATTGGCAAATAAGACGAGGTTGGTCGAGTTCGAGACGGTGGAACTCAACGAAGAATGTAGCTCAAGAATTCAAAGCAAGCTATCTCAGAAATTGAAGGATCCAAGTAGTTTCACTATCCAGATCTCGATCAATAAGCACGCAGTCAGGTGAGCTTTGTGTGATCTTGGGGTGAGCATCAATTGGATGACGCTATTTGTTTTCAGACAGTTGGGGTTGGGTGAGCTGCACCCAATTACGGTGATTCTAACAGTTGGCTGATCGCTACCTTGCTCATCTAGAAGGGGTGATTGAAGATGTGTTAATTCAAGTCGTTCTTTCATATTCTATGCTGATTTGATTATCTTGGACTATGAGCCTGATCTGGAAGTCACATTTATTTTGAGGCTTCCATTCATTGGCCACAGGACGAGCGATTATTGATGTGTGTGAAAGAAAGATGACAATGAGAGTGGGTGATCGAGTGGAGGTATTCAATGTTTACATTAGCCGCGGGCCGAGCGATTATTGATGTGTGTGAAGGCAAGATGACAATGAAAGTGGGTGATCGAGTGGAGGTATTTAATGTTTACAAAGCACTCAAATTTCCAGTCCACTATGAAGAGCTATCCTTGATTTCAATGGCAAAAAGTGATGTGACTTCATTGGTGCCTTATATAAGCCCTATAGATCCCTTGAACGAGTTTTGATGGGGGATGAAGAAGAAAGTGAAGATGAGATGCTGGAAGAAATTTAGCAAGTCCTTAACATGCCTTCCAAGTATGTCCATGGGCTTGGGAGATTTGAGAGTTGGACAGACCTGTTACTCTGCCCCTCCTTAACCATCTATTGAAGAAGCTCCAAAACTAGAGCTCAATCCTCTTCCAGCGCACCTGCACTATGCCTACTTAGGGAAGTCTGAAATGTTGCCAGTGATTATTTCATCCAGCTTCACCAATGTGCAATAAGAAAAGCTGCTAAGAGTGCTTCGTAAGCATAAACGAGCTATTAGGTGGACAATTGCTGATACCAAGGGAATCAATCCATCATTCTACATGCATAAATTTTTTCTGGAAGATGGACACCGCCCCAGTGTTGAGCAACAAAGAAGATTAAATCCTATTATGAAGGAGGTCGTGAAGAAGGAAGTAATTAAGTTTCTTGATGCAGGTATCATCTTCCTTATTTCTGACAGCAACTAGGTAAGCCTAGTGTGATGTGTGCCCAAAAGGAGGGGTGGGGTGGGGTGGGGAGGGGATGACTGTGGTGGAAAACAAAAAAAAAAGAACTAATTATTACTTTCACTGTAATGGGGCGGAGAGTTTGCATTAACTATAGAAGGCTCAACAAAGCAACCCGCAAGGACCACTTCCCAATTCCATTCATTGACCAAATGTTGGACACATTAGCTGGGCATGAGTATTATTGCTTCCTCGATGGTTATTTGGGGTACAACCAAATTGATATATTCCCAGAGGATCAGGAGAAAATGACTTTCACGTGTCCTTATGGTACTTTTTCCTTCAAGCAAACTCCATTTGGTCTATATAATGCACCGGCCACTGTCCAAAAGATGCATGATGGCCATTTTCATTGATATGATGGAAAAATTGGTAGAAGTCTTCATGAATGATTTTCTAGTGTTTGGGTCTTCTTACGATGATTATTTGAGGAATTTGGGGAAGGTGTTGGCACGTTGTGAAGAAAAAAATTTGGTGTTAAATTGGAAAAAGTACCATTTTATTGTGCAAAAGCGCATCGTGTTGGGTCATAGAGTATCGAAGAGTGGCATCAAAGTTGATAAGGCGGTGGTGGAGGTGGTTGCAAAATTACCTCCACCCATCTCTGTGAAGGGTGTCTGGAGTTTCTGGGACAGGCAATGTTCTATAGACGCTTTATTTAAAGATTTTTCTAAAATTGCTACTCCATTCTGTAGGTTGCTTGAAAAGGATGTGACTTTCAAATTCGATGAACCTGCCTGGAGGCAATCGAGGAGCTCAAAGAGAAGTTGGTAGCTGCCCCCATTATTGTGGCACCAGATTGGTCCTTACCATTTGAACTTATGTGCGATGTCAGTGACCATGCTATTGGGCAATTTTAGGCCAGAGGAAGGACAAGATGTTTTACTCCATATATTATGCTTGTAAGACTCTTGATGAAGCACAGCTGAATTATATCATCACTGAAATAGAGTTGTTGGCAGTGGTGTGGGCCTTTGAGAAAATTCGAGCTTGCTTGGTGGAACAAAAGTTATCGTCCACACTGAACATGCAGCAATCTGGTATCTATTTACAAAAAAAGAATCCAAGGCTAGATTGATGCGCCGGGTTTTATTATTGCAGGAATTTGATGTAGAAATGCTAGATTGGAAGGGCACAAAAAACCAAGTGGTTGACAACCTATCAAGACTGGAAAATCATGAGCACGTGGAGGAAGGTGGACAAATTAAGGAGACATTTCCTGATGAGCAACTTTTTGCCATCACTCATGACCATGCCCATGGTATGCGAGCTATGTGGATTATATTGTGAGCCGGGTAATTCCTCCTGAAATTCAATCTCAGGTTAGGAAGAAGTTTCTCCTGAAATTCCTCCTGAACTTCTACTACTGGGATGAGCCATTCTTGTACAGATAGTGTGCTGATTAGTTGATCAGGAGGTGCATTCTTGAAAAGGAAGTGAATTTGGTGTTGTATGACTGCCATCCTCGCCTTCTGGGGGCCATCGTGTAGGCGATAGGATAGCTGCAAAGGTGTTAGAATCGGGGTTCTACTTGCCTATATTGTTAAAGGATGCCCATGCATTTGTTAGGAAGTGTGACCAGTGTCAATGAACAAGAACAATCATGAGGAGGCATGAGATGCCTTTTGAATAATATCCTCGAGGTCGAGATTTTTGATGTGTGGGGCATATACTTCATGAGACCATTCCCGCTGTCTAGAGAAAACAAATATATTTTGCTAGCGATTGACGACGTGTCAAAATGGGTAGAAGCGGTCGCATTGCCAACCGATAATGCCAAGGTGGTAGCCACTTTTGTAAATAAAACTATATTCTCGAGGTTTTGACTCCACTTGCCTTGATTATTGATAAAAGAACACATTTTTGCAATCGGTTGTTGAATAACCTTCTAGCCAAATATGGGGTCCGCTACAGAGTTACCACGACATATCATCTGCGAATAACTGGACAAGCTGAAGTGTCCAACAGAGAAATAAAGCAGATACTAGATAAGACAGTGAGTGTGAATAGGAAAGATTAGGCTGTAAAGCTAGATGATGCCTTGTGGTGATATATAACTGCATATGAAACACCAATTGGGACGTCTCTGTATAAGCTCTTTTATGAGAAGGCATGTCACTTGCCGGTTGAACTTGAACATAAGGCGTATTGGGCGGTCAGGAAGTTGCATATGGATTTTGAAGCCATGGGCGAGAAGAGACTCTTGTAGTTGAATAAGTTAGATGAGTTCAGGCTGCACTTCTATGAAAATGCTAAGCTTCACAAAGAGAAAACCAAAACATGGCATGACAAGCGTATCAAGCCGCGTCACTTTGAACTGGGCCAAAATGTACTATAGTTCAATTCTAGGCTTAAGCTATTTCTTGGAAAGTTAAAATTTTGAGGTGTTAAGATCCATTTGAGGTGGTGAGAGTCACTCCTTATGGTGCAATTGAGCTGCGCGCTTTAAACATTAAAAGAAAATTTTTGGTGAAATGGGCAAAGAGTCGAGCACTATTGGGGAGGTGTCATTGATTGTCAGAAGTCCAAAGTAATATTAGCTAATGAGTAAGCAAGGCCTGCATCATGGTGCGATGTTAAATCAGGTGCTTGTTGGGAGGTAACCTAGTGTTTATTGCTTTTGTAGTTTAGTCTTTATATTTTTAGCTAGAGTAGATTAGAGTTTTTCTAATTTTCTTTGTAGTCATAGCGATGCGCTAGGCTGGGGGCAGGTAAGCACAATTTTTTTTTCGTTTTATACTTTTTAATAATCCATTACACATTGAACCCGACCCCGATACCCATTTTAACTAACCTTATTACCCATACCCATTACCCATACTCATTCCCACTTTATTTAAAATAACTCTAACCCCCTAAACCCCCTTACCTGTATCTCTCTCTCCCTATCATTCGCGTCTCTCTCTCTCTCTCTCTCTCCCTCAATATCTTCCTTCCCCTCACACAAACCACCCAAGTGTGTCCTTCATCTCTATCTCCATTTTTAGTTGTAGTTTTGGTTGTTCACCCCATCCCCCATCCAAAACGACCCCAACCCCAATCCCCCGTAATAGTCCTTTGAGAACTTATGATTCTCTGGTGGGTGATCTTTATGTGCAAAGAAATCGGTTGTTAAAATTGATTGTGAATTTATTCCACAGAGTAGTAAACTGCAATTTCCTCTACTTAGTTTAAAATTTGGGAGGGCCACTATGTTCAACGATTGTTGAATTGAATTGCATACACTTGATGCCCACTACATGTTTGATAAAATGCTTGAATGAGTAAATTGTGCACCGGTAAAGTCTGAGTAGCCAGGTGTGTTTGTATGTGATTTTGGGCTAAGCGTGGGGATGATTTTACATAACCCGAAGCTTGTTTCAATGTTCACCATGCCATAACCCTCACCTTGTATTATGTATTATGTATGTTGTATCCCTTTGTTAGAATTGGCTAGTGTAGTGTATTAGTTGTAGAGATTGGGACCATGTGTTGCTTGCTTGAACTAACGCTAAGTCGCTTTGCCATGATCGACTACTTGATTTGTGTGGAATAGTAAGTGAATTGTAGTTGTGTGGCATGGGGAAGCCTTGAGTACCTATCGCCTTGTGTTGCAACACTTTTGCATTTTTGAACCACTATTGTGAGTATATCACATAGAGCCTTCAGTTCTAAGTGTGGGGTCATCTTTGACTCTCACGATAATCGTAGGTGGACTTTATGATTCATTCTCACATTCAAGTTTCTTGTGTTGTAGGTTGCAATGGCTCGTGACGGTGCTAACAAAGGAAAAGGAGTTGGGAAGTCCTCTACTACTGCTCCCCCTCCTAAAAAGTGCAAGCAAGGTGAAGGGTTATCTCGACAAGCAAAAGGGAAGCAGGTTGCCGATGGGTCAAGGAGGGCCCCAATTGGATCTGGTTCGTGAAGATGTTTTCCAGTGGTATCATAACTTTGAGCCATATGGGCAGTATGTCTGGTGATCAAAATGACCACTTTGGAGAAGAATTTCCCCGATGTGCTAGGCCGATTGAGAGAATGAAGATGGACAAGTTCCTTGAGTGCCCGGGACATGCAAATTAGATCATGGTACGGGAGCTATATGCAAATTGGAATGAGCGTCGATTCATGTCATGGGTCCGAGGGAAGGATGTGCCATTGGATAGGGCGTCGTTATTTAAATTTATAAGAGTTGATTGCCCTAACTCGAGGAGGTTGCAAAAGTTTGTCAAGTGCCCTAGCTACAAGGCTATTCATCAAATTCTATGTAGGTAGATTCCAAGGAAAATTGGCGAGGAAAAAGGGTGATACATCTTGAGATAATCCGATTTGATTTCAACAAAACTACCAAGGTGTGATAGAACTTTGTGCATGCCAGACTGATGACGGTGGAGCACGACAGTGAGTGCACTCGAGCCCTGGTGTGTTTGATCATTTTTCTGATGACTGGGCGACCCATCAATATGGGTGAGATTATGTTGGGAGAGATGGCCCGTACATGGTTTGGGCGGAAAATAAAAAGATTCTTCTTTGGTAATTTACTGACGCAATACATGCTCTCTTATGAGGTACCTGAGTACCCGGTTATGATGAGGTGGAGGCCCTGAAGAGACTGATGGACATTACTTATTTGTTGGAGTCTACGTCCAAGCTGAGCCAGGCTGCGAGAGACAAAAATCTCAACATATATCTATATAGCTCCCTGAATTTGATGATGAGCAAGTTGGGCGTGACAGATGAGGAGTGTATGCATCTACACAATGATCTATCCAGTTCTTCAAAGGAAACATTGGGGATTGTGCCTGGCAGTCCTATTCTCCCATCGGAGGATGAAATCACCAGCAAGGGCTTAGTTGATGAGGATGATATTGGTGCTGATGTCACGGGGCCAATGGCTTTGGTGCCCCTTGGAGCAGATGATGATGAGCCCTTGACTTCGGCTGGTGGTCGTTCTGAGGATGAAGGATATGAGTATAACCCCATGGGTCCGAGAAGCAGGGAGTTCTTCTTTCCACCTTACTTTGGTTTGAATTTTTATACGCATCATGGACTATGCATATTTTGTGTAGGATGGGAGAACTACTTTCTGAAGTGTAATTGTATAAAATTGTTTCTATTTTTATTAGTTAGAACTCATAGTAGACATAGTCTAGTTTCTTAAAAGAACGAAAAATAGAGAAAAATAAAAAAAAATTAGTAAAGCTCGGACTTTTCCCGACGATGGATCTCTTGGACAGTTTTCTCGAGGGATTAAGGTCTGATAAAAAAAACATCAAAAAGATTTTCTTTTATTTTTTAGGATAGTTAGATTGTATCCCTTGGTTTTCTTTGGGTGTTGGTTCTTTTCCAATGATGTAGCTTGAATCGGGTATTTTATTTTTATCTTTCTAGGAGCAGGATAGGAAGAAAACTGAGTAGCTCTAAGATACATGTTGATAAGTTTGGTGCTGGCAAATTAGGCTATGGCACGTGCTCTGTTTTCCTATTATGTTTTATTTGATTTGTGATGCCTAAGTAATATAAATAGCCTACTCTTTGATGTCTATTCTCAATTGTTTAACTTGTATGTCACCTAGTGAATTATTACTTACAATTTCTCTGCTATAAGTGCTTGCTTGACTTGAGAGTTGAACATAACCATCTTGATTGAGTCATGTGCAATGTACATGTGAGGACTTTTTATATTTTGTGCTATTATGTGTAGTCTAAAACTTGCCCGGTGTGTTAATCGAAGTGAAATCGTTAAGTTTTGCTAGTCTAGGAGGTGATGTAGGCATTTCTTGCGTGATCATAGAAGTTCTTGCCACTTACAAATAAAAGTTTCCCGTTGCTAGCCCCTTTGAGCCTATAGACCTTTTTCTTGGCACCCACATTACTAGTCGTATCCCAATTTTGCTCTTAATTTGAGCTTGTTGAACCTTTACCTCCTAAGGCATTTAGGCGCTAAAAGAAGTAAGGTGATAGATTTAGGAACTAGTTTTCAAGTGGAACTATGGAAGGGCCCATAAGGTGCACTAAAATCATAAAAAAGGTCACTAGCCGATGAACCTTAATGTATAGAATGTGTGTAAAAATAAAAAGAAAAAAAATTGCAAGAAAAATAAAAAAAAAATGTTGATAGTCAAAAAGAAGAAAAACACACACCTCCTAATCTTACTAATTCGTGCTAGTGGGGGATGTAGAAGTGCTTAATTAAAGAAAAGGCTATGTTGTGTATGGTATGTGGCGAGTGAATTGGTTGAGAAGAAAACGCACTCGATTCTTGAGTGTAGTGTATTAAAGTGCTTAGGAGGGTTAGTCACTATTCCTAAATGTATCATATCCATCCCTTAGCCTACATTACAACCCATAAAGTCCTAATTGATCATAGACTTGGCTAGCTTAGATTAGTAGAGATGTACACTACAAGCAATCTTATGGCACGATCGCGGAATGCACATGAATTCTTTGTGAGAGTGAGCAAGTCTAAACCTATTTTGGAGGGGGAGACACCACTTTGAGAGGAATATACACACATGGAACATTCAAGAGCAAGGAACTCTGTTTTTCTTTACCTTTCTTAGTGTTTTCAACTATTCAACACTTGTAAAATTATTTTGATTTTATCATGAGTGGCTAAAACCATATATTTGTTAATGTATGGTTGTTTCTTCAATTCTGTGATTAATTGCTTGATTGTCTGGCCAACAGTTAGGTCCTATTTTCTATCTACGCTATGCTTGCGAAAACTACGTCTAGATTAGAGAAGAATTAAAGAGGGCATGATCTTAATTCTGAGTGGGGGGGGGGGGAATTTGTGGTTATGATAGAATATGCCTAGTCACCGTGTGTAATTATCATAATCTTAATGTGTTCTTAATTGATTGATTCCACACAAATATAGGCTTTAATCTATTTTGAATAGGCGAGTAATAATTCGGGAGAATACTACGAGAGCAACTATTCGATTAATTAGCAACCATGAGCGAATTGTATAAAAGGGGAAGTTAATTAGATGCAATAGAACTGGTGAATCTATCACAACCCTGCAATATTTATTTCTACTGGATACACAATAACTACTTTCTGCTTGATTAATTAGTTACTTGTTACAATTATTTCTTAGTATAATCACACTCTTAAACTATGATTGACTCGACTGAATAGCAATCTTGGTGAATTTAGCGGGTAGTTAACACGTCTTTATGGGTTCGACACTCGACTTATCTTTTTTATTACTTATACGATCACATATACTTGCGTGTGTGTTTGGGATCTAACATGAACACCCAGACAACTGCAAGACCACTCTTCTGCAAGTATATGTCCTATAAGACCAGAAGGTCCAAAAATTTGAGTGAACGACACTACTAGAAAACAGCAAAAAAGCGACCAAGAATTTGCTACCAACGTTGGTCTGCCAAAAAAAGCGACCAACATTGGTCGTAAAACTAGTAAAAAAAAAAAAAAAAAAACTTAAAGAAATTAGCGACCAAAGTTGGTCGCCCATTGGTCGCAATATTCGTCAACATGTTGACCGGACTGGTCAGACCAATCTGGTCAAAGAAATTTCACAATTTGCGACCAAAGTTGGTCGCTAAAGTGGACCCACGTTTATATTTTGCGACCAACGTTGGTCGTTATAGGACAAGTAACATTTTAGCGACCAATGTTGGTCGCTTATCTGGAAAATATAAACAAATCAAATTATCTTTTTGCAACCAACGTTGGTTGCTAATGTTAAAGTGTATATATTAGCTACCACATTTGGTCGCTTTCATGTCAACATTTTTCCAAAATTAAACTCACTTTTGTATTTTATGCATGTCTAAATAATATAAATGTAAGTCGTTAACGCTTTTGTAATACAAGGGATTAATATGTAGTTAAGTTGTACAATGGAGCGTGCGTGCGTATCTATATAATATATATATATATATATATATATATATATATATATATATATAAGAACACGAAGCGCTCGGAACACAGGGACGGGTTCTTTTAAGTATTGATACACTTGTAACGATGAATCACCGTTATAGTAATATTATATATATAACTTAATATAT